>PISW01004153.1:0-176695 GCA_004023785.1 Mungos mungo | reverse complement strand
CCCCCCGCACCACTCTCCACCCTCACATATCTCCTTTCCCAACTTCTTCTTTGCCAGGCTTTTCAGTCTGTTGGTTGTCCCAACTAACCCTAAGCTGCCACAGCCAAAACATCTGTGTTTAAATGCACACAGCAACCCCCCCCCCTGGGCAGCCATCTTTGCCCTAGGAATGCTTTGAGTTAGGCAAAGTAAAAGCAAGCCTTTGTGTGTTCCTCCAGGGAGCCCCTGGACAGTCTGGGACCACAGAGATGATTCTTTGAGAATGACATCTCCATTACTCCCTGTGACACCAGCACCAGAAGTGTGTGTGCAGTCCTCATGGCTGCCATAAGTCAGACACATGGGGGACGGTGGGCAGGCCGTTGAAGCCGCCACCATCTTCTCTCTTGCTCCAAAAGCAGCAGCCTCTTTCTTCACTAAGGTTTTCCCTGGTTGTTGTAAGTTCTTGACTGGACTCCACAGAGTTCTTCAAAAAATGAGGCTGATAGTTTTTGCCAGCTAATTAGTTGTTTTTATAAAAGGACAGAGATCTGGAGTCCCCTGCTCTGGTAATTTCCTCCTTTCATTTTTAAAAAAATATTTATTTATTTTTGAGAGAAAGAGAAGGCGAGCGGGGGAGGGGTAGAGAGCAAGGGAGACGGAAGATCCGAATCTCTGATGACAGCAGTGAGCCCAATGCGGGGCTTGAGCCCACAAATCAGGAGACGGCAACTCGCATTGAAGTCAGATGGTCAACCAGCTGAGCCACCCAGATGCCCCACCTCTTTTCATTTAAATAAATTGTTTTAATGTTTATGTATTTTTGAGAGAGAGAGAGAGAAAGAGAGAGAGACCAAGTACAAGTTGGGGAGAGGTACAAAGAGAGGGAGATACAGAATCCGAAGCACAATCCAGGCTCTGAGCTGTCAGCACAGAGCTCGATGTGGGGCTCGAACTCGTGAACCATGAGATCATGACCTGAGCTGAAGTTGGCTGTTCAGCAGACTGAGCCACCCGGGCCCTCTGCCCCTTTTCATTAAAAAAAATTTTTTTTAATTTGTTTTGTGATTGGATTATTTCTATTGACTTATATTCAGGTTCACTAACTTTTCCCTCTGTCTTCTTTCCTCCATTTTGCTGCTGAGTGGATCCAGTGAGTTCTTGGCTTTTTTTTTTTCTTAGAATGACTTTATTTTTAGGGAAGTTTTAGGTTCACAGCAAAATTGAGCAGCATGTACAGAGAGTTCCCATCTCCTGCCCTCACACATGCCAACTTCCCCCACTACCAACATCGCCCACCAGAATGGTACATTTATTACAACCGATGTACCTATTTGACATATTACTATCCACCAAAGTCCATAGTTTGCATTAGGGTCACTGTTCTCATCACATATTCTATGGAGTTTGAAAGATGTATAATGTCACGTATCCACCGTACTAGTATTGTCCGCAATAGTTTGACTGCCCTAAAACTCCTGTGTTCTGCTTACTTATCTCTCTCTGCCTCTGAATCCCTGGAAACCACTGATCTTTTTACTGTCTCCAAAGTTTTGTCTTTTTTCAGAGTGTCATATAGGTAGGCTCATACTGATTTTCAAATTGGCATTTAGTAAAATGCACATGATGTTGCTCTATGCCTTTCCATGGCTTGGTAGCTTTTTTTTTTTTTCCCCCCGAGGTGAATTATATTCCCTTGTCTGGATGTACCACAATTCTCTCTGTCTGCACCCTGGTGTCCACTTTCTGACCGGTGGTGGGGAGAGGGGGATACTGAGAGACCCTAATGGTACATGAACTCTGCTCTTCTTTCTCCATCTACCTGCTACTGTTTATTTTTCAGACTCCTGAAATAACCTTCTTAGACATATATTTCATGTTTCATAGTTGGATTCAGTGGGAGAGCCATCTTACCTGGATCTAGGACCCTCACCTATTCCTTAAAATAATTTTAAATTTATTACACACATCTTGACTAAAGTGAGGTGAATTTAAATTTTAGATTGCTTTTTTTTGGTGTGAAATGGCTGAAGTTAGTCTTTATTTCTTATTTTTATTCAATTAAAGAATTGCTTATGTTATCTTTGCCAATATAAATTCACAAATAATTTTAATGATGACAGTAATGGGATTGTTTTTGAGTATTTTCTATGTTCTTTTATGTATTGTCTCATTTAATTTTTACAACATAGCTTCTTATTAGAGCCAACATGAGTGACTGGTACTTTTTATTTAATGGCAACTCTAACCATGCTCTGTTCCTTCTGCCTCTTAGTTAAAAATTATTACAATACCCCAATGACAGTATTGCTCATGCTTTTTGAAGGTACACACACACACACACACACACACACACACATACCTGCATCCTTAGACCTTTCTCCAAATCCCCGATCGTAAGCTTGATTACTACTACAAGCCCCTTCTCTCTCCCTCTTTAAAAACTTTTCTTTTTTTTTTTTTAAGTTTATTTATTTTGAGAAAGACAGAGACAGTGCAAGTGGGGTGGGGGGCGTGGAGCAGAGAGAAGGAAAGAGAATAGCAAGCAGGCTCTGCCAGCACGGAGCCTATTGCAGGGCTCAAAACTACAAAGTCCCAAGATCATGACCTGAGCCAGAATCAAGAGTCAGACACTCAACCAATGTGAGCCAAGTAGGTGCCCCCCAATTTTTTCTTTTTCAGTGTTTCTTTATTTTTGAGAAAGAGTGCAACAGAGTGTGAGCAGGGGAGGGGCAGGGAGAGAGGGAGACACAGAATCTGAAACAGGCTCCAGGCTCCAAGCTGTCAGCATAGAGCCTGATGCGGGACTTGAACTGAACCAAAGTCAGCTTAATGGGCTGAACCACCCAGGCACCCCCCTCTCTGTCTTGAAAAGGCATCCCATGCCTCCCCACAGACTGCAGTCTTCTTGCTGCAGAAAGTCTATAAAACTAACTTCATTTGTTTACACGTATGTCCCCCTGGTCATTTAGATAAATTTTTAAATAGTCTTCCAAATCTTCTTTGTAACTTAAAACCTTAGAGCTTTGCTAAGTGAAATAATGGAATTTCAATAAATACCTGGATCATTTTCTAAACAGAACAAAATACGACAACGTTAAGTGTTACACATAAGCGTATCTATATTTGGCTTTGTATTACAGAGATAAGATATTTAGATGTGTTAGTGCCGCATTGGAAAATTGAAAAAGGCAATGATTCTAGAAATTATAAATATAGAATAGAAGTTCACAAATTTGCAAATCTAAAGAATAATGGTATAAGCGTTTCCTTAAGGATTGAGGAGTTTAATTAATATATGTAGGGAGCTGCCAAGTTCTGCCGTCTCAGGCAAGGAAGTATCGCTCCCTGTGGGGTGCGGCCAGAAAAACAAGATTAACCGTCTAGAGGCCAGGGATGTGTATTTCCCGATTCAGGGACTGGAGACGACCAGACTAGAGTAGCCAAATAGAACAAAAGATCAACAGCATTCGGTCTTATGCAGTGTCAATCACACCCCTGCCCAGAGTCACAGACACAAGTCTGGGCTCTCCTTTAGATGCTGTGTTTGAAATTTCAGTTTCGGTTTCCCCTTTTTCCTAATAATCATTTGACCCTGTTTCCTAGCAACCAACCCAGGTCAGCTTCCCGTCCCAAACCCTATAAAGGTGTGGATATTTTCTCAATAAACTGGGGCTTGATCAGAAACGCTTGTCTTGCCCCACTCTCTGTGCTCCCTGCTTCCCTGTTCTTACTCCCTCGCTCAGGAACCTGCAACCCGATCGACCGCCCACCGGCCGGGTGGGAACAGACAAATATATGTAATTAAAGCTATTAGAAATACTAAGGGCAACATCTCTGTATGCCAGGAAACTAGGTTGTGTTTCCAGTAAGGGAAGGTCTGAGAAATGGAGATAACATTTTTTTGTGAAGGAAGAAGAAAAACAATATTGTCCTAAAGTGAGGCTGGTTGTTTAAAGAAGAAAAACAGGGGCGCCTGGGTGGCTCAGTTGGTTAAGCATCCAACTTCAGCTCAGGTCACGATCTCACGGTTCATGAGTTCAAGTTTCGTGTCAGGCTCTGTGCTGACAGCTAGTTCAGATCCTGTAGCCTGTCTTTGGATTCTGTGTCTCCCTCTCTCTCTGACCTTCCCCTGCTTGTACTGTCTCTCTCTCTCTCTCAAAAGTAAATAAAAATATTTTAAAAAATAAAGAGGAAAAACATAGGACAAAATCGTAGTGTTAAAAAAAAGTTGTAGAAGATTTGTGGAAAGAGGAATCCTAGGAAAATAATTTTAAGTGTAATCAAGCTAAGATTAAAATAAATTTAATGAAAAATGAATATTAATGTAAAAAGTGCAAGTTTGGTTATTCCTCTATTAAAACAAAATTTTCTTAGATAATGGGTCTGTTCTTAAGAAATTATAAACCAAGTTTCTTTACTGGTAGTGTAATCTGTCTGAGAAAGAAAGATTCTGTTTTTGTCTTTATCTCATTTTGACTACTCAGAAACACTAAAGTTTTATTCAGAAAAGAGCGAAGGTTTTGCAGGTGTAATCTACATTTGTTCTTGAAACCTTTTTGTTACTTTGGTTACATAGATAATTAACTACTCTTTTGCAATTTTTTGTGATCCTACTTTAACCAAATGGTCCAGACCTTCTTATATTTTTGACAAACTTCCCCAAATTAAATTCTAAATGAAGTCTTTTTTTACCTGGAATATTGTAGAGGACTTGTTAAAGTACTCAGGCTTATTTGATGTGTAAATAACATGGGAAACATTGTCGAATAGGTAATACTAAGCCTTCTTTATATTGTATTTGCAAGACTGGCCTGTGTGCATGAATTCCCCATTCTGCTTCTGCAAAAAATAGCCCCTCATTGCCAGACTTTTGTCATCCAGATGTCCTTGTAACATGGCAGCAGTCTGCTCCTGAATAAGAAATTAAGATGGGTAAACAATGGGTGTAAATTAAAGAACAGTGGGGGCTGTGGGAAACCCAAGATAGCCACTTGGGTCCTCCTGGCTCGTTTTTTTAGTTTGCACTCCTTCACCCACAATGGTGCATTTCAGATGGCTCAGCTTATGAATAGACATTGATGGGGAGAGACTTTTTTAATTTTGCAAGAACAGTCTACTAGCAATGTCTTATCTGTCAGACAGGTCTTAATCTTGGAATCCTACATTCCACAATTCTGGAAACGCTGTTTTCGTTCCCAGAAGCCTTGGATCTCCTCACTCTAGACCCTTGCAGCTGGACTATAACTGCCACTTAGTGTGTTGTTATCAAGATGTTCTTGTTGTTTGTCTGTTTTCTGGAAGGGTTGAAGCTTTCCTCTGCTCAAGGCTAATGTTTTCATGGTGGCAAAAAAAAAAAAAAAAACTGTGGGAGAATGTGTTTCCCATTTGGGATTTATCTTGCATGACCTCCAGGGATCAAGGCTCCCAGATCACTAGGCAAATCCTAAGAACCGTAATCAAAGCTTGCAAACCTCTTGGAAATCCATCGGTATACGACAGTCTGCTGACCCCCTGTTGTCTTGTGCTAGTATGACCAGCTACTGTTAAGTCTCTAATGTCTTATGCTCAAGCCTGTGATCAACATGTAAAAAAGCCTTTCCAGATCACAATTCAAAGGATCCTGTCGGTCACAGTCTAGAGCCTGGTGGCTGGGTCTTTTAGAAATGTCATCAGGGGAAGATAGCCCTAGAGTCCCATTGGAAGGCACTTTATCAAGTGCTCTTAACCACTGACACGGATGCAAAACTACAAGGTATTGAGCCTTAGGTATATGTCTCATGGCTGCAAAAGTCCCCACCTCACACTTGGTCCTGTATACGTGCTGGAGACCTCCAAATCAAACTGGCCAGAAAGAGAAGTAGCTGACATTGAGGTAGACTGCTTCTGCCCAAGGTGATGGATCAAGGGTTCATGCTTTAAACATGAAAGGCTTTCTCCTTTTTTTTTTTTTTTCTTTCCTTTACTCTGCTGGCCTGTAAGGATAACACCCTCATCTTCACTCCCAAGTCATTGCTAACAGGTGGTGACATTTGGAATTTAGAACAACCTATTATTTCAGGATAGGAGAAAAATCTAATTGTGCCTCTAACTTCTCAAAAGCAAAATAAGAGATCTTATTGGTCAACTCCCCTCCTTGAATTTACACTGCTGAGCTAGAAAAGACCTAACAGGAAGTGTTTATGATTCAGGATTCATTCCTTTGGCAAGTCCCTATACCCCTGGTTAGAGATAAATAAGACTATAATCAATAACATCTCTTTATTTCTTGAAATTATTGAAGAATCTGCTGCTAAGACAATAATAGTCCAAAACAGATCCTTAGACTCTCTGGCCAAACTTGTTCTGGATAGTAAGATAACCCCTGATTATCTTTTAGCTGAGCAAGGAGATGTCTGTACAACAGCTAACACCTTTTGCGTATGTGGATAAATACTTCACAACAGGTGGAGTTAGAAACCACCTAGCTGGGGTGTTTGGGTGGCTCAGTCGGTTAAGCCTTTGGCTTTGGCTCAGGTCAGATCTCACATTCGTGGGTTCGAGCCCCGTGTCAGGCTCTGTGCTGACAGCTAGCTCAGAGCCTGGAACCTGCTTCAGATTCTGTGTCTCCCTCTCTCTCTGCCCCTCTCCCACTCATGCTCTGTCTCTGAATAAAAAAAAAAAAATTAAAAAAAAAGAAATCACCTAGCTACTTACATTGGCCAAGACCCCAAAGGGACAGTCAAATTTTTCCCCAGGATGATTTAACTTTGTATTTTCTGATACTTCTAATTGGCTCCCTTTGGGGCTGGGAGCTCTTTTGTGTTTGGGTTTCTAAGTCATACTATTAGTCATTATCCTAACCTGTATCTTTATTGTTATATTTAAACTTTTTGTAATGTATATTTCCCAGTGTTGTTTTGCTTTTCAAAATATCAAAATAAAAGTTGTTCAGAGACTTAAGAGTACTCATCAGCCCTACACTTTGACAATAGAAAATAATACTTCAATTGAGGTAGCCTAAAGTCCCTTTCCCAACTAAAAGGTCTCCTTGCCACTCAAATGTGGTCCCAGGCTTAAAGATATATGAGGATAAGAGATTTCCCACTCTGAGGGACATGATGGACCTGGAGGAGGTACTAACCACTCTGGCAACACAATGGGACCAAAGCCCTTGATGCTTTCTTGTCAAGAACGATCTCGATCAAAGGGAGGAAATGTAAAAGATTTCAAAATGGAACAAGCAAGCCTAACTAAGTAGAGTCAAGAGCTCATAACCCTTTTAAAACAGGATCAGGAGCTCATAACCCTTTTAAAACAGGATCAGGAGCTCATAACTGAGGAGGAGTTTATGCATGGCCTTTTCAGAGGAACCATGAAGTGATTGCCAACCAGGGGCCCTCAACCTGGATTAACTCCTTCCTCACCATTACACCTGAATTGTTCCCATTCTTCACTTTGAAAGGAGCCAACACAATTTGACAAATTTCAACCATTTGCATATTAACTCAACCAATCCCAGTTGACCTAGTTTCAATTCCTATTTTGCATAATGGAGCTGACTGAGAATTACTCTTGTAACCTTTCACTTTCTTTTAAAGTAGTTTATTGTCAAAATAGTTTCCATACAACACCCAGTGCTCTTCCCCACAAGTGTCCTCCTCCATCACCACCACCTCTTTTCCTCCTCTCCCTCCCCCTTCAATCCTCAGTTCGTTTTCAGTATTCAATAGTCTCTCAAGTTTTGCATCACTCTCTCTTTCCTCAACTCTCTTTCCCTCTTCCCCTCCCCCTGGTCTTCCATTAGGTTTCTCCTGTTCTCCTGTTAGACCTATGAGTGCAAACATATGGTATCTGTCCTTCTCTGCCTGACTTATTTCGCTTAGCATGACACTCTCGAGGTCCATCCACTTTGCTACAAATGGCCATATTTCTTTCTTTCTCATTGCCATGTAATACTCCATTGTGTATATATACCACATCTTGATCCACTCATCAGGTGATGGACATTTAGGCTCTTTCCATGTTTTGGCTATCATGCAACTGGAAGCCTTTCACTTTTATAGGCCTGCCCTCTCTTTGTCTTCTACAGAACAAAATTTAGGTTTCTACCTGAATCTGTGTTTCTTGAATTGCAATTCCAGTTGCCCAAATTTTTTTTGAAAAGTACATTTGAAAACTGTAAACCAATATTACCAAATGAGCTAAAAGGAATGAAAACTACAACTTTTTACCCTAAGTTATTTTGTGTTTAATATATTCATAACAAAAATGAATGGGTTTTTTTTCCTAAAGCTCGAAAAATTGATTATAAAAACCATACAGAAAAATATCCAAGTAAGAATAGCCAAGAAAACACTTCAAGAACAGGAATGAGGGGAGCTAGTCTTAAAGGGTTAAACAAAGTGACCTTAAAAATATGGAATAAAACTTGCCTATGTTCAAAATCTAAAAATAACAATAATAAAAATATGTGTACATACACACACATTTAGGACATTAAATTAGATCAATATTCCTAATTATGAACAGTTTTTAAAAACTAGGGAAAAGTAGCCACACAATAAGTTACTTGAAAAGTTGAATGTTCAGAGTAAAATAAATTAAAATGGACTTTTTACATGTGAAAAGTTGACCTCTTTCATAATAAGAGAAATGAATTAAAAGGAAACATATGTCAGACTGTAATAAATGTTGCCTTATTAGAGAGGCCGTGGGAAAGCAGAGACTTTCATGCTTTGATGATGGGAATGCAAGATGGTACACCCTTTGGGACAGAAATTTGGCACTACCTAGTGAAATCAAATATGTGCATATTCATCGATCGAGAAACCCCTACTCTAGAAATCTATCCATAAATAAATTGGCAAAAGTATAAAATTATGTACAAGTATTCACTGTATAAATTATTCATATTTGCCAAACACTAGAAAAAATCCAAAAGAACCATTTTACAAAGATATCTTGCTGGTCCTAGAGATGAGTCTCTGGTAGTCCATTCCTCAGTTTTATTAAGCCATCTACTGGTTGATACTTACACCATGACTTGTGTGGACATGAGCCTAATGCCATACTTTCCCTGCCAACAAATGTGATCTTTGTACAGAAGCATTGTTACTTGGTAAACAATTGCAATAGACAAAGTATTCTGCAAACCTTCTGGAAGAAGTGATATGAGCAAGGAAGGCAAATCTGTGCCAAATGTCCATTTCATGGTCAGTTTTGATATCTGGAAGTATGAGTCTTCCTAATTTGCTTTTCTTTCCCTAGATTATTTTGGCTATTCACTGTCTCTTATAATTTCATATGCATGTGGTGTCCATTGTATTGTTTGTTGAAAAGACTTTCCTTTGGCCATTGATTTGCCTTTACTCCTTTGCCAAAGATTGGCTGACCGTGTCTGTGCAGGTATATTTCTGGGCTGTATATTCTGTTCTTCTGATCTATTGTCTCATCAGTATCACACAGTTTTCCCATAGATTAATTAATTATCCATAGATTTTTTTAAATTCTCAAGTTAGTTAATATAGTGTAGTCTTAGCTTCAGAAGTAGAACCCAGTGATTCATTACTTCCATATAACACCCAGTGCTCATCCCAACGAGTGCTCTTCTTAATGTCCATCACCTATTTACCTCACCTCCATCCTCATCAACCCCCAGTTTGTTTTCTGCATTTAAGAGTCTCTTATGGTTTGCCTCCCTCTCTGTTTTTATCTTATTTTTCCTTCCCTTCCCCTATATTCATCTGTTAAGTTTCTCAAATTCCACATGTGAGTGAAGTCATATGATATCTGTCTTTCCCTGACTGACTTATTTCACTTAGCATCCATGTTCCATCCATGTTGTTGCAAATGGCAAGAATTCATTCTTTTACATTGCTAAGTAGTTTTCCAGTGTGTGTGTGTGTGTGTGTGTGTGTATGATATATACCACATCTTCTTTTTTTTTTAATTTTTTAATGATTTTTATTTATTTTTGAGAGACAGAGAGAGCGCGAGCAGGGGAGGGTCAGAGAGAGAGAGGGAGGGAGATACAGGATCTGAAGCAGGCTCCAGGTTCTGAGCTAGCTGTCAGCACAGAGCCCGACGTGGGGCTCGAACCCACAATCGTGAGATCATGACCTGAGCCGAAGCCGGATGCTTAACCGACTGAGCCACCCAGGCGCCCCTATACCACATCTTCTTAATCCATTCATCAGTTAATGGACATTTGGGCTCTTTCTGTAACTTGGCTATTGTTGATACTGCTGCTATAAACATTGGGGTGCGTATGTCCCTTTGAAACACAGTTTTGTATCTTTTGGATAAATTCCTAGTAGTGCAATTGCTGGATCATAAAGTAATTCTATTTTCAATTTTTTGAGGAACCTCCACACTATTTTCCAGAGTGGCTGCACCAGTTTGCATTCCTACCAACAGTACAAGAGGGTTTCCCTTTCTCCACATCCTCGCCTACACCTGTTGTTTCCTGAGCTGTTAATTTTAGCCATTCTGACTGACGTGAGGTGGTATCTCATTGTGGTTTTGATTTGTATCCCTGATGATGAGTGATGTTGAGCATCTTTTCATGTTACTGTTTGCCATCTGGATGTCTTCTTTGGAAAAGTGCCTACTCCTGTCTTCTGCCCATTTCTTCACTGGATTATTTATTTTTTGGGTGTTGAGTTTGGTAAGAATTAACTCTACCTTTGATTTTTAAAATATAGGTATAGGTAGCTTATAAGATCAGACAAAAATTATAATGTGAATTAGTAAAATTTTATAAACATTTAGAAATGTTCAGGTTGATAGACTACAACTTTTTCTATTAACAGACTATTTTTAATGTTATGTTCACAGAAAAAATGAGTTATACTCATTTTTATACTTGTATACTATACGAGATTAGGTAAATAAGATTAGGTAAGGCAGGACAAAGGCCCCAGGACAGGATAAAGGAATATGAGGTAAATAAGATTAGGTATTCAGGGCGGAAATGTCCCCCAACTTAGTTCAATAGCAGAAAGCTGCTTTCATAGAAAGGAAGGACCAAGTTAGGTAAACAGGGCTATAGACCACAGCAGGGCAAAGTTGCCCAGAGCAGAGGTAATTAGCAAAAGAAAGGTGCCTTGTTGACTCTGCGGTAGCATGCTCTGTCTTTCTTGTCCCCAGACCTCTTTGGTAAACAGAGGTGGGGCCTCATAAATTCCATAAACAACCTTCTGCCCAGTGCCAGGATTTTCTTTTGTATTGACCCAAACCCCTAACACCACATATCTTCAAAACCCCCTTTCCCTCATGTCCATGAATTAATGTTCTTAATTTCATTGTCTCTTTGTGCACATCCATCACCATGTTTGTTAGCCTTCTGATCCTAATAAAAATGGAGCAAGGATCCTTACTCTGGGCTCTTGTTTCCTCTCAGACATTAGTCTCTCTCGCATTTTCAATTCTGCGTCCTGCTCTCTTGCTGGACAGGAGAGAACTTCAGACCCAGAGTCTATGACAGTTAGCAATATGCATCTCCTTTAGTGGCTTGATAGCTCATTTCATTTTATCATTGGATAATATGCCACTGTATGGATATACCAGTTTTTCCATTCCCTTATTTAAAAAAAATTTTTTTAGTGTTTATTTTATTTTTGAGAGACAGAGACAGAGCATGAGCTGAGGAGAGGCAGATAGAGAGGGAGACACAGAATCCGAAGCAGGCTCCAGGCTCTGAGCTGTCAGCACAGAGCCCATGTGGAGCTCAAACCCACGAACTCTGAGATCATGACCCGAGCCGAAGTCAGATGATGAACTGACTGAGCCACTCAGGCACTCCTATCCATTCCTTAATTGAAGGACATCTTGATTGCTTCTAAAAGTAACAAAGAATAAAGCTATTATAAACGTTCATGTGCAGGTTTTTGTGTGGCTATAAGCCTTGTCAGCATTTAGTGTGGGTGTTTTGCATTTTAGTCATTCTGACATATGTAATGGTATATCATTGCTATTTTAATTTGAAATTCCCTAATGACATATGATGTTGGGCACCTTTTTATATATTTATGTTCCATCTGCGAACTTTCTTTGGTGAGTTGTCTGTTCAGATATTTTGCCCAGTTTTATTTTTATTTTTATATAAAATTTTTAATGTTTATTTATTTTTGAGAGAGAGAGAATGTGTGAGCAAGGGAGGTGCAGAGACAGAGGGAGACACAGAATCCAAAGCAGGATCTGTCAGCACAGAGCCAGGAGCAGGGCTGGAACTCACAAACTATGAGATGATGACCTGAGCCAAAGTCGAAGTTTAACCGACTGAGCCTCCCAGGCACCCCATTTTTTCCCAGTTTGAAATAGGGTTGTTTGTTTTCGTATTGACGCATTTGAGTTATTTGTATTATTTTGGATTAGATACTAGTTCTTTATCAGATATGCATGGTGCAAATATTTTCTCCCATCCTGTGGCTTATCTTTTCTTTCTCTTAACCCTGTCTTTCTTGTAGCAGAAGTTTTTATATTTTCGTGAAGTCCCTCTTAATGCATGTTTTCATTTGTGGGTTGTACTTCTGGTGTTATATGAAGAAACTCATTGCCAAACCCAGGGCCACCTAGGTTTTCTCCTATGCTATAGCCTAGAAATTTTATAGTTTTGCAGTTACATTTAGGTCTATGATCCATTTTGAGTTTATTTTTGTGAACAGTGGAATATCCATTTTTCTTTCTTTCTCTTTCTTCCCTCCCTCCTTCCTTCCTTCCTTCCTTCCTTCTTTCCTTCCTTCTTTCCTTCCTTTCATATACACAAACATATATACATAGCTTTCTAGTTTTTTTCAGAACCAGACCAGCTGTTGGCACAAGTACCCTTTGCTTTTTAAAATAATTTTTTTAATGTTTATTCATTTTTGAGAGACAGAGAGGGACAGACTGTGAGTGTGGGAGGTGCAGTATAGTATCAGTATATAAATATATATACAGATAGTATCAGTCCTCTAACTGTTCCTCTCTTTCAATATTATGTTGGCTATTCTGGATCTTTCCTGACTTTATTCTTCTACAATATTGTGTTGGCTGTGCTGGGTCTTTTGTCTTTTCATATAAACTTTAGAATTAGTTTGTTCATATCCACAAAATAACTTGCTGGGATTTTGACTAGAATTATGTTGAATCTGTATTATGTTCCCAACCAAGTTGGGAAGAATGAACATCTTGATAATATTGAGTCTTCCTGTCTGTGTAAATGGAATACTCTTCATTTATTTAGATCTTTGATTTCATTCATCAGTTTTGTAATTTTCCTCATATACATCTTGTACATATTATTTATTTATTTATTTTTGCACATATCCACATTTAAGAATTTCATTTTTTACAAGCTAATGTAAACATTACCATGTTTTAAAAATCAAACTCCAAGTGTTCTCTGCTGGTATATAGGAAAGCACCTGATTTCTGTGTATTAATGTTCTATCCTACAGCCTTGCCATAATTGGTTATTAATTCCAGGAGATTTTTATTTCATTCTTTGGGATTTTCTACATAGACATTTGTGAAAAAAAGAAAGTTTTATTTCTTCCTTCAAAAAATGTACATCTTATATTACCTTTTCTTGCCTTGTTATATTAGTTAGGACTTCCAGGAAGATGTTGCATAGGCATGATAAGAGAAGACATCCATGCCTTGTTTCTGATTTAATTAGGAAAGCGTCTACATTCTCACCACTAAGTATTTTTTAGCTGTGGGTTTGTGTAGACCTTTTTTTTTTTTTTTCTCCTAAAATCAAGTTGAGGGATTTCTTCTACTCCTAGTTTGCTGAGGGTTTTTACCATAAATGAATGTTATACATGCCTTTTCTGAATCTATTACACATTTTCCTCTTTAGCCTGTTTATGTGACAGATTACATTAATTAATCTTCGAATGTTGAATAAGTCTTGTAACCTGGAATAAAGCCTACATGGTCATGGTATATAGTTTTTTACACATTATTGGATTCAAGTTGCTAATATTTTGTTGAGAATTTTTGCATTAAGCTTTGAGATATATTGATCTGTAGTTTTCCTTTCTTGTAATGTCTTTGGTTTGGGAGTTAAGATAATGCTGACCTCATAGAATGTGTTAAGAAATATTCGCTTTGTTTCTGCCTTCTATAAGAGATTGTAGAGAATTGATACAATTTCTTCATTAAATATTCGGTAGAACTTGCCACAGAAATAATCTGGGTCTAGTGCATCTAATCCCATGGCATCAGTAATGATGGTCTCTCTTTCATTTCTGATATTGGTAATTTGTGTCTTCTCTCTTTTTTGTCTGAGTAAACCTGGCTAGAGGTATAACAATTTCATTGATTTTTTTTTTAAAGAATCAGCATTTGGTTTTCATTGATTTTCTCAACAGATTTCCTATTTTTAATTTCATTGGTTTTTGCTGTCATTTTTTTAATCATATCTTTTATTCTATTTATTTTCAATTTAATTTGCTCTTTATTCTCTAGTTACCTAAGGTAGAAGCACTGCATTTTCATTTTCATTTATTTCAAAATATCTAGGTAACTAGAGAATAAAGAGCAAATTATCTAAATATTTCTTTTGAGATATCTTTGATCCATGTGTTATTTCAAAATATATTGTTTAATCTCCAAGTATCTGAGAGGGTTACCTTTCTATTATTAGTTTCGTATTTTTCTAGTATCTAATACCATTATAGTCTGAGAGCATACTTTGTGTAATTTTTATGTGTTTGAGACTGTTAAGGTGTGTGGCGTTCCTGTGTGGCTCAGTCAGTTAAGCATCCAACTCTTGATTTCAGCTCAGGTCATAATCACACAGTTTGTGAGATCGAGCCCCATGCCTGGCTCTGTGCTGACAGTGTGGAGCCTGCTCAGAATTCTCTCTCCCTCTTTCTCTGGCCCTTCCCTGCTTTGCACTCTCTCTCCCTCTCTCTCCCTCACTCTCTCTCTCTCTCTCTCTCTCTCAAAATAAAAGGGAAAAAAAAAGATGGTTAAGGTGTGTTTTATGGCCCAGAGTGATCTCTCATGATGAATGTTCCATGTAAACTTGAATGTGCACTTTTCTATTTTTGGATGACATATTCTATAGATGTTATTTAGATCCAGGTGTTTGATGGTGCTGTCAGCTCAGTTATATCCTTACTGATTTTCCACCTTCTTCTTATTCCTGAGTGTTGAAATCTCCAAATATAATAGTGGATTCATCTATTTCTCCTTGAAGTTCTATCAGTTTTTGTATCGTGTATTTTGTGGCTTTGCTTTATTAAAAACATTAGTCTAACTGGTCATTGACTGACTGGTTAGTCATTGGGTACACTTACAAAAGAAATTAAGTTTTCTTGGAGGATCAATCCTTCTTCCATTATTGAATGCCTTCCTTTGCTCTGAAGTCTGTTTTGTCTGAAATTAGTATGACTCCAGTTTTCTTTTAATTTATGTTAGCATGCTCTATATCTCTATTCCTTTATTTTAATCTGTGTCTTTATATATAAAGTGGGTCTTGCAGACAATTTACAGTTGTGTCTTGTGTGTGTGTATTTATCTACTGTTAGAGTCTCTATTTTTATCTATTTATTTATTATTAAATTTAAGCCACTATAGTTGGATTAATATCTGCCATATTTGTTACTGTTTTCTGTTTGTTCTTATTCTTCTTTGTTGGTTCTTTTTTTTTTTTTTAATCTTCAGTTATTTTTCGGCCTATTATGGTTTTAATAGAGCATTTTATATAATTTCATTTTCTCTCTTTTATTAGCTTGTCAAAATTCTCCTTTTTAAAAACTTTTTGATTGGTTGCCTTTCATTTTGCAGGTTAAATTCATCACTAATTCAAGTCCTCTGTCAAATAACACTATACCACTTCAGGGGCAGTGAAAACATCTTATAGCAAAGTATTTCCAATTCCACCTTTCCAACTTTATAATATTGTTGCCATTCAGTTCACTTGTCTATAAGCCCTAATCACCAAATACGTTGCTGCTGTTATTATTGTGAACAGTGTCAAGATGAATAAGAAAAATAAAATATCTTCTTTAACCTTTATTTATTCCTTCTCAACTTTTCTTTCTTACTTTATGTAGATCTGAGTTTCTGACCTCTATCATTTTTCCTTAAGAATTTTTTAATTTTATTATATTTTTTTATTTAAAATTTTTTTTATTTGAATATAGTTGACACAATGTTACATTAGTTTCAGGTATACATCATAGTGACTCGATATCTCTATAAGTTATGCTTTAAGAATTTCTTTTAGCTTTTTTTTTAAAGTACATCTACTAGCAACAAATCCCATCAGTCTTTGTTTGCCTGAGAAAGTCTTTAATTTTCCTTTATTTTTGAAGAGAAATTTCTCACAGTACAGAATTCCAGGTTGGTGGTCTTTTCTTTCAACCCTTTAACATTCCACTCCACTCTTTTCTTGCTTATATAATTTCTGAAGTGAAGTCCAGAGTAATTGTTATCCTTGCCTCTCTGTAGGTAAGTTTTCCCTCTTTCCCATGCCCTGTGGCTTCTTTCAAGATTTTCTGTTTGTCTTTGATAGTCTAGAGTTTGAATATGATATTCCTAAATATCTTATTTTTCTCTGAGCTTTCTAGATCTGTGATTTGTTGTCTATCATTAACTTTGGGAAATTCTCAGTCATCGTTGCCTCGAATATTTCTGTTTCTTATCTCTTCTCCATCTAGTATTTTCGTCACACACGTGTTCCACTTCTTGTAATTATCCCATAGCTCTTGGATATTGTTCTTCCTTTCACTTTGCACTTTAGTTTGGGAAACTTTTAGTGACATTGCTTCTTACTTACTGATTTTTTTTTCTTTGCCTATGTCCAATCTATTGATTATCCCCTGAAAGGCATTCTTCATTTCTGTTACAGTGTTTTTGAGTTCTAGCATTTCCTTTGATTCCTTTTTAGGGTTTCCATATGTTGTGACTTGGCTAAATTAATATATGTTAGATAGAACCCGTAGGTGTTAAATGCTGAGCCATACTTCAACAGAAGACCACAAGGGAAAGTGAAATAGAGTTTAATGTTACTCACAGGGCCTAGAGGAGGAAGGTAGCATGCCTTGAGGGGCTACACAGGGCAGTCAAGGCAGGCTACAGGCAGAGAGCAGTGCAGGACCTGAGGCATATGCCTTTATTAAAGTCACTGGGTCAAGTGCTTTGTGGTTCCTAGGCTAAGACTAGATTGGTCAGTTCAAACCCCTAAAAAGTGAGGTTTTGGCAAGCTTCACACTGGCCTTATCTCACAGGCACACAGGGAAGGCCCTGGGAAGTGCAAAGAATGGTTATTTGCAGAGTGGTTGGGAGGTCATATCAGGAGGTCACTCGTTACTCTGAAGCTTGTTATCTAGAGCATGTCCTCATTGTAGTGGCTAGTGTCAGTTCAAGACCCCTAGAGGCCACCTGGCCACACAAAATAGATGGCGAGGCAGCAACATCATGGAATAGCTTAGTTAAAATCTCAACACTATCTCTCCGCTTACATTAGTGATCTGACCGTCATCTCTCCATTTTCAGAGCCCTTAGCATGTTAATTGACCATAGTTGTTTTAAATTCCTGGTTTGATGATTCCAGTATCTCTGCCATATTGGAGTTGGGTTCTGATGCTTGCTCTGTCCCTTTAAAGTGTGTACCTTTGTAATTATTTTTTGAACATTGAACATGATATATACTGGGCTAAATAAATGAAAGAAATAGGCTTTTAGAGTGAAGTTTTAGGTTTATCTGATGAGGAGTTACAGTATATTTGCTATTTATTGTAACTGTTGGTATTAGATGTTAAAACTTCCCAGGTATCTGGTTTTTGTCTTGCTTGCCATTTTGGGGGTGGGGGGTGGGGATTCCTTAGCTACTTCTTCATAAATAAAGTCTGAGACTTGTGGTTCTTTCTGTTGTAATCCAATTATTATAGGATGTAGTTAAGATACAGGGGAGGGGAAGTGGTCTTTAGTCCTATGATTAGGTCTCAGTTTAGTAAGCCTGTGCCCTGGGCTGTGACCTTACAAGTACTTCTCAATCTCTCCCACCCTCCTTTAGGTAGAACATAAAAGCTAGAGGGGGCTAGAGTTGTATTTCCCTTCCCCAAAGTCAGTTCGGTTCTGGTATAATGGCTTCTTTGAAGTTAAGGCTTACTAAGAGGACCATGATACTTTCTCCCTCTCTCTGCCAGAAGCATGGGAAGATTTTTTGCTGATCTTCACTGTGAGAACTTGATTGAGCTCCTGGATGTTGGGCTCACAAAAATGTGGGGTCTCCCCTAAGACTGCTCCTGCTCCAAGTTTTTAATTCTCAAAATTGTGCACAGTGAGCCTCTAGCAATTCATTAGTTACACTTCAGGTTTCCTACCCCAAGACTGGTTCCTGTGTAAAGATTTTGCTCTAAAAATTTGTGGTTGTCTGTATCTGTCTCCTCAATTTGGGGTTTGCCTGTTAGCTCAGTTCTCTAACAGATCTAAGAAGAGATTGATTTTCAGTTTGTTCAGCTTTTTCTTGTGTGGATGGGAATGATGACTTCTAAGCCTCCTACATCCTGCACTGGAAACCAGAAGTCTCTATGTAATACCCAAGATTTCTTTATCGTCCCCCAAAACCAGAAACCACCAGGGAGACTGAGTCACGCATGCAAAAGCAAAGGGCTTTATTACGGGTTTAGGCTCGCCGGTGCCTAAACTTGGGCTCACAGACTTTACCAGTGTGGTGGATCCATGCTGAGAGCCCCGAACAAAGGTGGGGGAGGGCTTTTATGAGTTTGGGAAGGGAGAGTTACAGGAATCCAATTATTACTGACAGGTTTATCCAATTACAACATTTAGAGTGTTAACCAATCACAGAGTAGACCCAGGACCCTCACATAGGGTGTAACTAGCCTGAAGCAATAGCTTCTATTTCTAGGCCTGCCCTTAGGAATGTTAAGGGTATTACAAGGGTGGTCCCTCTTGCCTTGGGCAATGTGTGCCCTTCTATTGTCTCAAACCTGCGTCCTTACATCTATAATTTTTACTATGGTGGAGCATTCTGGAAGGTTCATCTTGAGTAGGTGAAAAGTCTTCCTCGTGAACTAGAAAACATGAATATTTGTAAGAGTATATACACAAGAGGGGGAAAGAAAGCCATAAACAACCAAATGCATTGACAGGAGAACAGATGATTTACTCTATGTTCACACAATGGAACAGTATACTTCGGTGAAAATGAGAGAACAATAGCTATACAGAACAACATGCACAAATCTCAGAATAAAATGCTGAGGGACAAAAAGAGTTCTAGAAGACAACAAATAACAGTGTATCTTTTCTGTGAAGTTCAGAAGCTATCAGAACTAAAATGTATATTGCATGGCACAGATATTCTATATTTCACTGATTAAAGATGAAAGCTGAGGAAAAATTTTTGAAAGAGAAACTCTGGAATGAAAAACTAGAAATGAATAAAAATAATCCTCTCCAGTGGAGATGGTGGTCGTTTGGAGTCCTGGTGAAAGACTTTGGAATAGAAGCATCTGTAAGTGTGTGTGTGTATATATGTGTATATATTTACACACACATATATAATTTTTACTTTAAAAGTATGTATTTTTCATGTTAAAAAACCTAAATCATAAAAAGGGATAATGGAAGTCTTAAGATTAAAAAAAGGTGGGGCGCCTGGGTGGCTCAGTCGGTTAAGCCCCCGACTTCGGCTCAGGTCAGATCTCACATTCGTGGGTTCGAGCCCCGCGTCAGGCTCCGTGCTGACAGCTAGCTCAGAGCCTGGAGCCTGCTTCAGATTCTGTGTCTCCCTCTCTCTCTGACCCTCCCCCTCTCATGATCTGTCTCTCCTGTATCAAAAATAAATAAAACATTTTTTAAAAAGATTAAAAAAAGGAAACAAATGAACCTAACTGTATATCAATTTGATAACATAATCTCAGAGAAAAAAGAATTATTCCAAGTGACCTTTGAACACAGAACTCTGTACATCTTTAAAACATTTTTTTAAGTTTATTTATCTATTTTGAGGGGAGGGCAGAGAGAGAGAGAGAGAGAGAGAGAGAGAGAGAGAGAATCCTAATGCATTTCCACACACAGTGGGGCTTGACCAGCAACTGTGAGATCATAACCTGAGCTGAAATCAAGAACCAGTTGCTTAACTGACCTGGCCACACAAGCGCCCCTAGAACTCTCTGCATTTTTAGTGAGACATAGATTGAGGATTAAAAAAAAGAATAATTTTGAAAGTGAGGGAACTGCAGATAACCCTTATTCCTCTGTCAATAGTTTTATTTTTAATAGTAATATTAGTTACAATTTTCAAAGTATTTTATGTTTATCTTAAGATAAAGCAAGATTTTCAGTGTTAGAGAGTGACGAATATGAAATCATGCCACGCCATGTTAAATCTGAGTTGGATATACCAATATAAATTCAAGTTAAAAATAAATACATATATTCTGCATACTGAAAGGATCTAAATGCAATGACATTCTAGCAGCGAGGCAAGCGAGGCCTCAGATCTGGGCATCTACATACTTTTCCCCATTCTAGGGAGTTAGGGCTCTTCAGAGATACGGTTGGATACGGATACGGACTGGGGCTAGGAAAAGGCAAGGGGGGCTTGTCATTTCCGGATGTGCCAAAGAGAAGGAAGCATCAGAGGGATGACATCAAAAGGACAGAAATCAATTTGCTGGAGCCGCCACCGATAAAATTCGGAACAACTTGATTATCAAACATATTGGTGATTATGCAAACTTTAAATAAATACAACTTCATGAGTCCAAAGTTATTTAAAAAAAAAGAGTGGGGAAATAAGTCACAGAGTACCATTGCAGATAATTGTTATATAAGATATAATAGAAATCGGTAGTTAAAGGAAAATAATTAAACGTTCCTTCTTCTTTTGGGAAAGGACAACAGTTCATCTATCTCCACTTGGTGAGAGATGGCCCTTATTTACTGAAGAATGCAGAAAATTCATGTAAGAATGACAATATCAGCATTTGGCAACTTCCATTAAGTGAGTTAGGTGAATATCACAGTGGTTATGAAAGCTGTGCTTCCAAACATATTGGGCAACAAGGTAATTTGCACCGTGGCAAAATATTACCCCAGAGAGAGAAACATATCTTTATATCAGTGTGAACCAGCAACTACCATCTTAATGAAATAATCAAATTTGGCATGTACTAAGAATACCATCACTTGCCATTATTTGCTTAATGATATGATTAAGAGTAACTCATTATCATTCTTTTGGGCACTTTTGCCCAGTATTTTTCATTCGGATCTAACCAAGCCTCTGGAATCACTTTCCAATGTACATAATTTTAAATTACCATGAAAGAAAAAAACATATAAATCTCAAATATGGGTGATTCTTTAAGGTGACTGGCCTTGTCTCTTCATAAAGTCAATCAAGAAAAGATAGGAAAAATATTCTGGATTAAAAGGCTAGACAGAAATAACTAATAAATACAATGTGTCAATCTTGATTGGCTCCTGACAAGAAAGAGGACTTAAGATGGCGGAGGAATAGGGGGACCTTAAGCTTGCCTCATCCATTGAACATGGCGAGATAAATATCCAGTCATTCTGAACACCCAAGAAATTGAGGACTGAGAGGTGTGAAAATGGGCACATTGTGGACGGAAGATAGGAGTTTGGAAGAGTGGATCTGGGGGAGAAAAGAATTGTGGGGAGGGATCCCTGATCATGGAGAGAGGAGACAGAGAGAAAGAAAGAGATAGAGTGAAAGCAGTGCACAAGGGATTGTACAAGAAAAAGTCTCTCCCCCAACCATTGGCTGGGAAAAGGGAAGGGGCCGATTATCACAAGTTTTTATAAGCAGTGGAGCTCAAAGTCTACAGTTTTAGAGGTCGGTGCTATTGCCAGGGTTGTGCCTGGCAGACTCTCTGTGCTCCCCTTCCTGGAGTGCATTTGGAAGTGGTGGTGTGGCTTCTCTGGAGACCAAAGAGCTGGCAAAAGCTAACATGCTGCCCTTTTCACTAACAGAGAAAAAGAGATATTGCTGAGGCTACAAACCTTGGTGTTGGCCTTTTTTTTTTTTTTTTGCTGCTTTTTACCATAAGCTCTGAACTGCTATGTGGTCATAGGGCTGCTTTTCTGGGAAAAACTGGAACTGGCCATAGAGTGGTGAGACCCTTCCTCAGAGGATCAGTGTGCATCGTGCCCCACATGTCCCCAAACTTTGGAGTTTTGAAACCTAGCCATGCGCCTGAGATAAAACACAGGAGTGCTGTGCCACCTGGCAGACATAGAGTGAAGGCAGGGATCTGACAGAAGCTGGGGACACAAGGGGGGAGATTGTTTGGTCTTCGGTAAGGGACTGAAGAGTGGTGGGTGCAAACTCCCTGCTCCTGGGAGGAGAGAGTGGACTGACAGCCTGCCCATCACCACTGACTGACTTCAGTGAGAGCACAGTGCCCCTCCGTGGAGCCTGGAGCTACTTACACCAAGCACCACCCCGCTCTGCCCTGCATCTCCATTACGGCAAATCCACCTAAGAATTAGTGCAGCAGGCCTTTCCCCGAGAAGACCATCACGAACCCCTCATGGACAACAAGTCTAATGATCATAGAGTGCTAGAAAGCTTCAGCTCCAGAGGAAATAGGATGTAGCTTCTTTTAACAAGAAAACCAAAACGCACCTAGTTACAACTTGCCACACAGTGCACAATGTCCAAACACCGCCCCCCCCCCCCCCCCCCCCCCCCCCCCCCCGCTGCAGGCAAGGAGAAACTCTGCAGAGGACTGATCTGAGGGTAGGAGCAGCCAAAACACAACAGCAGAGCACACACTCTGAAACACTTCCTGAAGCACCAGGAATAAGATGATATAGGACCTCTTCTTATATAGCCATTACACCCAGGAGCAAGAATATAACAGGCTTTTCTGATGATCATACGAACAAACAAACAGTGACCTTGACAAAATGATAAGACAGAGAATTTCACCCCAAAGAAAGAACAGGAAGAAGTAACAGCCAGGGAGTTAATCAATACAGATATAAGTAAGATGCCTGAACCAGAAAAACAATAATTATAAGGATATTGGCTAGGCTCAAGAACCAGAGATAAAAGAACTAAAAACTAATCAGTCTGAAATAAAAAATTCTATAACCAAGATGCAAAACCAACTGGATGCAAAATGACAATGAAAATGGACAAGGTAGAGGAATGAATCAGTGACACAGAAGACAGAATTATGGAAAATAATAAAGCTGAAAAGAAAAGAGAAGAAAGGTATTGTATCATGAATGTAGATTTAGGAAACTAAGCAACTCCAAGTATAAAAATATTTGTAACATAGGAGTCCCAGAAGAAAAAGAGAGACAAAAAGAGGCAAGTTTATTTGAGCAAATTATAGCTGAAAACTTCCCTAATCTGAGAAAAGAAACAGACATTGAAATCCAAGAATCACAAAGAACCCTCATTAAATTGAACAAATGCCAGCCATCACCAAGCCATATTATAGTCAAATCCCAAAATACACAGAAATGGGAAGAATCCTGAAAGCAACAGAAGGAAAAAAGACCCTACATTATAAGAAAAGACAAATCAGGTTCATAGCAGATCTGCTCACAGAAACTTAGCAGGCCATAATGGAGGGGCAGGATATATTCAATGTGCGGAGTGGGAAAAATACGCAGCCAGGAATACTTTATCCAGCAAGCCTATCATTCAAAATAGAAGGAGAGATAAAGAGTTTCCCAGACAAAAACCAAAGGAGTTCATGACCACTAAACCAGCCCTGCAGAAAATACTAAGGGGAGACTCTTTGAGTGGGGGGAAAAAAGACCAAAAGCAGCAAAGACTTGAAAGGAACAGAGAACATTGCCAGAAACACCAACTCTACAGGTAACACAATGGCACTAAATTCATATCTATCAATGATCACTCTGAAAGTCAATAGACAAAATGCTCCCATCAAAAGATATTGGGTATGAGAATGGATAAAGCAATAAGATCTATCTATATGCTGACTACGAGAGACTCATTTTATACCTAAAGACACTGCAGATGGAAAGTGAGGGGATGGAAAACCATCTATCATGCTAATGGAAATAAATCTGGATGAAGCATACTTTTATCAGACAAACTGAATTTTAAACCAAAGACTGTAACGAGAGATGAGGAAGGGCATTATATCACACTTAAGGGGTCGATCCATCAAGATCTAACAATTGTAGGGGCACCTGGGTGGCTCAGTCACGTAAGCATTCGACTCGGTTTTGGTTCAGGTCCTCGTCTCACAGTTTGTGAGTTGCAGCCCTGCATTGGGATTTTGGGATTTATCTCTCCCCCACCCTCTCTATGCCCCTCCCAGGCTCGCTCTCACTCTATCTCTCTCTCTCAATAAATAAATAAGCAAACAAACAAATAAACAAACATTTTAAAAATTTAACAATTATAAATATGCCTCCAACCTGAAAGCAACCAAATATATAAATCAATTAATAACAAACATAAAGAAACTCATTGATAATAATACAATATTAGTATGGGACTTTTACACCCCACTTACATCAACGGACAGATCATCTAAGTAGAAAATCAATAAGAAAACAATGGCTTTGAATGACACACTGGACCAGATGGATTTAACAGATATATTCAGAGCATTCCATCCTCAAGCAGCAGAATATACATTCTTTTCAAGTGCACATGGGAGATTCTCCAGAATAAATCACATACTAGATCACAATCAGGCTTCAACAAGTTCAAAAAGATTGAGAGTATATCATGCATCTTTTCTGACCGCAATGCTATGAAACTGGAAGTCAACTATATGAATAAATTTGGAAAGACCACAAATACATGGAGGTTAAAGACCATGCTACTAAAGAATAAACAAGTCAACCAGGAAGTCAAAGAAAATATAAAAATATACATAGAAAGAAATGAAAATGAAAACACCACAGTCCAAAACCCTTGGGAGGCAGCAAAAATGGCCATAAGAGGGAAATATATAGATATAGGCTTACCTCAAGAGGCAAGAAAAATCTCAAATAAACAACCTAACCTTACACCTAAAGGAGCTAGAAAAAGAAAAACAAATGAAGCCCAAAGCCAGCAGAAGAAAGGAAATAATAAAGATTAGAGCAGAAATAAATGATATAAAAACAGCAACAAACCAGGAGAGCAGAACACTGACACCAGGAATAGGTTCTTTGAAAAAACTAATAAAATTGACAAACGACCTAGCCAAGTTTATCAAAAAGAAATGAGAAAGTACCCAAATAAATAAAATCACAAATGAGAGGAGAAAAACAACCATTAACATCAGAGAAGTACAAACAATTGTAAGGGAAGATTACGAAAAACTATATGCCAACAATTTGGACAGTCAGGAAGAAATGCATAAATTCCTAAAAACATATAAACTACCAAAACTGAAAAAGGAATAAATATAAAACTTGAACAGACTGATAACCAGCAAAGCAATAGAATCAGTAATAAAAATTCTCCCAACAAACAAAAGACCAGGCCAGATGGCTTCACAGGGGAATTCTACCAAACAGAGTTAACACTTCTTTTTCTCAAATCATTAAAAAAATAGAAATGGAAGGAAAACTTCCAAACTTATTATATAAGGCCAGAATTACACTGATTCTAAAACTAGATAAAGACTCTACTCAAAAAGAGAATTGCAGGCCAAAAATTCTCAACAAAATACTAGCACATTGAATCCGACACTACATTAAAAGAATCATTCACCATGATCAAGTGGGATTTATTTTGGGGCTATAAGGGTGGTTCAGTGTTCACGAATCAATCAAAATAATACATTAATAAAAGAAAGGATAAGAACCATATGATCCTCCCAATAATGCAGGGAAAAAATTTGACAAAGTATAATACCCATTTATGATAAAAATCCTCAACAAAGATGGGTTGGAGGGAACATACCTCAACATCATAAAGGCCATATATGAAAACCCCACAGCTAATATCCTCAATGGGGGAAAATTTGAGAGCTTTTCCTCAATGGTCAGGAACAAGTCAGGGATTTCCATTCTCACCACTGTGATTTAACATAATACTGGAAGTGCCATCCTCTGCAATCAGACAACAAAAAGAAATAAAAGGCATACAGATCAGCAAGGAAGAAGTCAAACTTTTACTATTTGCAGATGACGTGATGCTCTATATAGAAAACCAAAAGACTGCCCCAAAATTGCGAGAAGTAATATACAAACTCAGTAAAGTCACAGGATACAAAATCAATGTACAGAAATCTGTTGCATTTCTATACACCAATAATGAAGCAGCACAAAAAGAAACCAAAGAATCGATCCCATTTACACTTGCACCAAAAACCATAAGATACCTAGGAATAAACCCAATCAAAGAGGTAAAAGATCTGTATGTTGAAAACTACAAAACAATGATGAAAGAAACTAAAGACGACACAAAGAAATTGAAAAAAACACTCCATCCTCATTGATTGAAGAACAAATATTGTTAAAATGTCTATACCACTCAAAACAATCTACACATTCAATGCAATCCCTATCAAAATACCACCAGCATATTACACAGACCTAGAACAAACAATCTTAAAATTTGTATGGAACCACAAAAGACCCAAAATAGCCAAAGTAATCTTGAAAAATAAAAGCAAAGCTGGAGACATCACAGTTCCAGACTTCAAGTTATATTATAGGGCTGAAGTAATGACCCAGACAGTATGGTACTGGCACAAAAACAGACATACAGATTATAGATTAATAGAACAGAACATAAAACCCAGAAATGAGCCCACAATTATATGGTCAACTAAATTTTGACAAAGCAGGAAGACTTATCCAATGGAAAAATTGCCGTTTCTTCAAAAATGGTACTGGCAAAACTGGGCAGCATAATGTAAAATAATGAAAAAGGACCATTTCTTACATTATATACAAAAATAAATTCAAAATGGATTTAAGGCATCAGTGTGAGACAGGAAACCATTAAAATCCTAGAGGAGAACACAGGCAGCAACCTCTTTGACCTCAGCTGGAGCAACTTCCTTTTTTTTTTTTCTTCTATTATTTATTGTTTAATTTACATCCGAGTTAGTTAGCATATACCGCAATAATGATTCCAGGAGTAGAATCCAGTGATTCATCCCCCACATATAACACCCAGTGCTCATCCCAACAAGCACCCTCCTATCCCTTGCCCATTTAGCCCATCCCCCCACCCACAACCCCTCCAGCAACCCTGTTTGTTCTCTGTATTTAAGAGTCTCTTATGTTTTGTCCCTCTCCCTGTTTTTATATTAGTTTTGCTTTCCTTCCCTTATATTTGCCTGTTTTGTGTCTTAAATTTCCTATATGAGTGAAGTCTATGATATTTGTCTTTCTCTGATTGATTAATTTCACTCTAGTTCCATCCACATTGTTGCAAATGGCAAGATTTCATTCTTTTTGATCACTGAGTAATACTCCACTGTATTTATATACCACATCTTCTTTATCCATTTGTCCATTGATGGACATTTGGGCTCTTTCCACACTTTGGCTATTGTCAATAGTGCTGCTATAAACATTGGGGTGCATGTGCCCCTTCGAAACAGCACACCTGTATCACTTGGATAAATACCTAGTAGTGCAACTGCTGGGTCATAGGGTAGTTCTATTTTTAATTTTTTGAGGAACCTCCATACTGTTTTCCAGAGTTAGTCAGAGGAACTTCTTACTTGACTTGTCTCCAGAGGCAAGGGAAACAAAAAGGAAAAATGAATCTTCATCAAGATTAAAAGCTTCTTCACAGCAAAGGAAACAATCAACAAAACTGAAAGGCAGCCTATGGAATGGGAGAAGATATTTGCAAATGACATATGTGATAAAGGGTTAGTATCCAAAAATCTATCAAGAATTTACCAAATTCCCCAAAAAACAAATAATCCACTGAAGAAATGGGCAGGAGACATGAACAGAGACTTCCAAAGAATCCATCCAGATGGCTAACAGGCACATAAAAAGATGCTCAACATCACTCATCATCAAGGATGTGCAAACCAAAATCACAATAAGATACCACCTAATGCTTGTCAGAACAGATAAAATTACCAACTCAGGAAACAACAGAGATTGTCAAGGATGCAGAGAAATGAGAACCTTTCTGCACTGTTGGTGGGATGCAAACTGGTGCAGCCACTCTGGAAAAAAGTTAAAAATAGAACCACCCTATGATCTAGCAATTGCACTACTAGGTATTTACCCAAAGGATACAAAAACTTAGATTCAAAGGGATACATGCACCCCAATGTTTACAGCAGCATTATCAACAATAGCCAAACTATGGAAAGAGCCGAAATTTTTTCAACCGGTGAATGGATAAAGAATATGTGGTGTGTACACACACTCACTCACACACACACACACACACACACACACACACAGGAATACTACTTAGCCATCAAAAAGAATGAAATCTTGCCATTTGCATGACGTGGATAGAGCTAGTGTGTATTATACTAAGTCAGTCAGAAGAAGGCAAATACCATGTGATTTTACACATATATGGGATTTAGGAAACAAAACATATGAACATATGGGATGGGAAAAAAAAGAGGGAGGGAAGCAAACCATAAGAGACTCTTTCTTTAAAAAATTATTCATTTTAAGAGGAGAGAGAGAGAAGAGCACAGAGAGGGATAGACAGAATCCCAAGCAGGCTCCATGCTGTCAGCGCAGAGCTGATGCAGAGCTCAAACTCATGAACCGTGAGATCATGACCTGAGCCAGGATCAGGGGTTGGATGCTTAATGGATTAAGCCACCCTGTGCCCCACCATTAAAAAAACTCTTCATAATAGAGAACGAACTGACGATTGATGGAAGGAGGTGGGTGGGGGATGGGTTAAATGGGTGATGGGCAGTAAGAATGGCACTTGTTAGGATGAGCACTGGGTGTTATGCAAGTGATGAATCACTAGATTCAACTTCTGAAAACAAGATTACATTATGTTAACTAACTAGAATTTAAATAAAAATTTGAAAATAAAAAAATAAAGAAGTCAGCTTCAATAAAAAGAACTACAACAGATAGTTAGGGACAGTGGCAAACAGTTGAATATTAGTTGGATATTTAGGAATTACTGTTAATTTTTTTAGATGGCAATGCAATTCCACTGGTTTGTGGCAGCAGAAAAAGAAACTTCTGTGTAAAAAATAATTTTTAAATTCAGGGGAACAATTCATAAGATTGACATGCTCGAATGTATAAATAAATTATTTTTTATTCAAAAGAGAAATGCAGCATTTCACATTATTTCTCTCAAGAATCACTGTCTTTCCTTGTCTAGCATCCAATGTCTTAAAAACTGTTTCAATATATTTTGTCTGGATTATTAGTTTGTTTCAGGAAGGAGGTTAAATATAGTTTCTGTTACTCCGTCTTGGCCAGAAGCAGAAGTCCAAGCAACAATGGTAGAAATAAAAACAGAGGTTCAATTTTGGAAAGCAAGCTGATAAGACCTATGAAAATGAAAACTGCAGAAATTCACTGGAAAATACTCTTCTCCTCTTCTGGGGACATATTTCATAGAAAAGCTATACAAATATATAATGCACAAATGTTTACGTATATATTATAGTATATCACATAATGTATGTTATATGTTATATACATATCACATAATGTATTCTTTGTATAATAATAATTACATATAATAAATAGCAGTAATAGTAACAAAACACCACAAAATAAAAACTAGAAATAAGAGACTGTTCATAAATAGTGGAATAGTTGGATGCATTTTAGTACATGGAATATTATTCAGTCACTGAAGTAGATAAATGGAAACTTTACCAAATGACCTGGAAGGATTTCTCCATGGCATTGTTAAGTAATGGAGAAGTTGTATAATATAATCCCATCTTTTCAGAGAAAAAAAGAGCCCATATATACATGTGTGCATATATGAGCGTGTGTGTGTGTGTGTGTGTGTGTGTGCGCGCCTGCGCGCATGCGCGTGCCTGTGTTTATAGTGTGTTTGGATAAGTAAGCATGAATTTGAATAAAGAAATTTACACAGCAGGTTATTAATCAGGATACTTGAAAGACAAGAGAAAATGATGTGAGTGAGGAGAAGAAAGAAAAAAGGAAAAGATGTATTTTCTTAAAAAGTGTAAAATTTTATTACACAAGCTAAACCAAATCTCTAGATCAATGAGATCATGGCAGTAATTTAGGTTAATTAATTTACCCAATGCCTTGACAGTTTTAAAGTTTTAGAATTTAATTTTTATACAATGTTACATTAATAGAGTCATGGAATATATGTAAGACTCAAATACTATTTCTAGAGATGAAAACTACAATGTCTCAGATAAAGAATTCACTGGATGAAATTAACAATGGATTAGAAATTTCAGAAGAAAATGTTAGTAAACTTGAAGCAATAAACATAGAAACTATTGAACATGAAACACAGGGGGGAAAAGGAATTTAAAAAATAAAAAGAACACCACTGAGCTATGGGAAATCAATAAACCTAATATATGGGAATTGGATTCCTTTAAACTAAAAATCAATAACTAAAAGATATCCAGAAAATTCCATCACATTTGGAAATGAAACACACTTCTAAGTAACCCATGGGTCAAAGGAAAGTTTACAATGGATGTTAGAAGGTATTTGAGCTAAACAATGAATACAAAACACCAAAATATATAAGATGCAGCTAAAGCAATATTAAGAGGGGAATGCATAGCATTAATACATTTTTTTTATAAAGATGAAAGATTTTATTTTAATGATGCAGGTTTCTATTCAAGAAGGTGAGTCTTTCAGTACTTGGGAAATCGAATGTCTGTATGAAACAAACAAACAAAAAAAAAACCCCAACAACCTTGATCTCTACCTCATATCATATCGAAAATCTACTTTGAGATGACTTATAGACCTAAATGTAGAAGGTAAAATTATAAAGCTTTTAGGAAAAATAGGAGAATGACTTCATTACCTAGGAGTAAGCAATGATTTCTTAGGACACAAAAAGCATTTAAAAATGTACAAAATAGGCTTAACTGAAATTTAGAACTTTCACTCACCACAAGTCACCATAAAGTAAATGGAAAGGGAAGCCACACACTGGGAGAAAATGGTCACATTACTTGTTATAATACATGTATTTGACAAAGGACTAATATGCAGAATATAAGAAGGACTCCTATATATTAATTATAAGAAAGATAAACATCCCAATTAAAAATGGACAAAATAACTTGAAAAGGGACTTCATAAAGAAATATATACAGATGGTAAATAAATGTATAAAAAGGTGTGCAGCATCATTAATCGTTGGGGAAATACAAATGAAAAACACCAGTGCACACCTGCCAGAACAAATACATTTAAAAGATTGTCGCTGACAGGCGTCAGTGAATATGTGGAACAACTAAAACTCTCATATTGCAGATAAGAGTATAAATTTCTAAATCGCTTTGTCAACTGAAAGTTTCTAATAAAGCTGAACATGCACAGTAATTTCACACCTTCAATAAAAATATGTGCACATCTTCACAAAGTAGCTTCTACAAGACCGTTTATAGAACCTTATTTCATAATAGCTCTAAATAGGAAACAGCCCCAAATTCCATCTATAGATGACTGGATAAGCAAATAGTGTTATATACATACAGTGGAATATTACTCAGCAAAAAAAAAGAACAGCATATAGATACAATTGATCATCACTATTTGTGGATTCTGTAGTTGAGAATTTTTCTATTTGCTAAAATACATGTGTAAGCCTAAAATCAATATGGCATTCATGGTCATTCTTGGACATGCACAGAGTGGTGAAAACTTTGAATTGCCTGGCATGCATGTTTCTAATAAGGATGATTAAAATGCCATGTTCTGTGTTTCTTTTCAGCCCTCATACTGTAAAGATGGCTTATTTTTGTGGTCTACTCTGTGTTTTTCATATTTTTTATGGTGATTTCACTGTTGAAAATGGCCTAAGTGTAGTGCTGAAGTACTAAGCATTTCTAAGTGCAAGAAGGCTGTGACCTGCCTTACAGAGAAAATGCATGTGTTGGATAAGCTTTTAGGCACGAAGTTCATGTAGCGCTGTTGTCAGTGAGTTCAAAGCTAATGAATCAGGGTCGCCTGGGTGGCTCAGTTGGTTAAGCATCCAACTTCGGCTCAGGTCATGATCTCACGGTCGTGGGTTCGAGCCCTGCATCGGGCTCTGTGCTTGACAGCTCAGAGCCTGGAGCCTGTCTTCAGATTCTGTGTCTCCCTCTCTCCTGCTCATTCTGACTCACTCTCTAAATAAATAAAAACAGTAAAAAATTTTTAAAAAAAGCTAATGAATCAACAATATACATTGAATAAGGTGTCTTTAAACTGAAATACACATAAAGTAGTATTTGTTTTGATTTTGCTTGTTTACATATATTAATCAGTTGATATATGTTTATATATACTGGTCAATGTTTGTTTATATGTATGGATGAGGTGATGAAATTGTTAAGACTGAAACTCACAGAAACCTGTCCCTATATTTCCCCTAGAAGCGATGACCCAGTATTCACTAACTCAGTGTTTATGGAGAATTTAGAGGACACCATTACTGGTAATTGACTACATGCAACAACATGGCTGAAACTCACAGACACTGTGAACCACGCAGAGAAGGGGATGTATTGCAGGATTCCATTTATATGATCCCTAAGAACAGGAAATCTAATGGAGGTTGGAAAAATGATGATGGGGAAGTACCAACTAGAAGTAGCATAACGACACTCTTTGTGTTGATGGAAAACGTTTATACCTTGACCAGCGAGATACAAATTAAGATAGAACATGAGAACTGGTTCTATGTAATGACGACTCAGCTTTTCCAACCCATCGCTTCAGGTTTGCCGGCTGCAATGTTCTACAGCCACATGATGGCAGTGTTGTAGAAATGACCAAGATTCTGGCTGAAACTCAAGTTCCTGTTCTTTCTAGTTCAGATCTTTAGTTTCAGGTTGTCTTCCATCCCCCTTTAAGTAATCTACAGCCTCACTTGTAACGCAGTATGAACAGTATCCTAGGGTGAGGACCCTACATTAGTTAGAAGCAACACGGTGGCATGGCAAAGTACATACTTGAAGCCTGTGTCCCTTCCCTGGTCCTTCATGCCATTTCAACTCCCTACTCCCTCCGTAGTTCCACTCCTGGACCCCCATTCCCACTCCTTGGGCATCTGGTACTCTTAGGCTCTCAAATTCATCAACCTGAGGCCAATCTTTCATACTGGGAGATCACTTATAGGACCTTACAAAACAGAAAAGCATATTATCCCATGTCATATCATAGATGTTTCCAGCAGTAAAATTTGGAAATGGAGTCAATGCTTGTCAATTGGGGAATAAAAATTGCTTCAGTTTGTTAAACACAGGACAAAACGGAATTGCTTACGCTAAGCCCCATATCACCAAACCAAGATTCAACTTGATTACAGTTTGAACACTCCCAGAAACGGAATCTTAAACCAGTCAATCAGGAATCACCTGACAAGCACTAGTTAAGTAATTCATCCAGATAGACTCTGCCATCTCCCAAAGAATAGTAACCTTGCATAACTAATGCTTTTTTTTTTTCATGTGCAACTTCCTTGTTCCTGGCCCCTTCTGCCTATGAAAGTCTTTTATTTTGTACACTTTTTGGAGTTTCTTTCTATTTGCCAGATTGGATGCTACCTGATTTAATCAGTTTTGTTCCAAAAAACTCTTAAAATGTTTAATATGTCTCATTTTATCTTTCAATGGTCCTTTTCAGTCAGTCATTAACGAGAATGTACTAGGAGAACTTCGTGGGGGGGCATGGCTCAGGTTCTATTGTTAAGTGAGAAAAGCAAAATGCAGGGAAGTGTGCAACAATGACCCAGCACCTCTATATGTATATTTGTAGAGAGTTATATAGACATAAAGAAAAGCATGGAAGGATACATACCAGGCTGTTAACACTGTTTACTTAGGATGGGATGGGAGTACCAGGAAACAGTTCAAAAAAAGCTTCGCTAAAAAAGATTCAGGTTAAAAACAGCATGGATAATATTTTAATTCCATTTGCTTAAATTACATATCCTGTATGCATTCTGTGTATAAATAAATCTAGTTTTCCTATATATATTCTGCCTTTTATATCATGCTTAGACCTTGTTCATACTAAAATTATAGAGGTATTTTATCGCTTTTTCCTCCGGACAGCTTAATTTTATTTTATACTTGTGTCCTTAGTCCATCTGAAAATTATTTCCATAGAAGTTGTAAGGTAGGGGTTGAATAAAATTTTGTTTTCAAACAGCCAGTTGACTGAGAAAATCTCCTCTAACATTCTAAAAGGAGCTGTCACGTATTGGCAGGCTCAGTCTCAGTGGTAAAGCGGTGAGAGCACGGCTTCAGAATGTGATGGTGAAGCTGCCTTGTGGCACCAGAAGGGTGGGGATCAAGACCTCTGGGGACAGCAGTGGTAGAGCAGGGCCAGTGATGTGTGACTACAGCTGCTCATGCTGTGCAACTCCTCTTGTTCATCGTGATCCCTGCCATCCCTGATCTTGCCAAGATGGGAAGAGTTTACAGAGTTTCTATTAGATTTCCCAAGTGTATCCCTCTCTCTAGGCTTTCCTAGTGCCCCTTCTCAGAAACTGAGAAACAAGAGACATGTTTCCTTGGCTTTCAGGTAGGTGGCCCCATCTAGGACTCACTTCTGGGGCTGTCCTCTATCAGCAAGCAGTCAAATCTGTAGCCAACGCCCTTGTGATTTCCAGCCCTTTCCAGCGTATTGTCTACCCAGGGCACACTTCTGAGAGGTTGGAAGCAGTAGCCCTTCACCTCCTCCTTTCACTGGATTCTTTATCTTAGTGCTCAGAGTTCTCATTACCATTTGTTTCAGGATCCTTCAGAACAGGACTCCTCGGCCTACCTTGTAACCCTTGATCTCCCAGAGAGAGATGGTAGATTTCCCCAGACATTTTTCTCTCCTCTCTAATCTACATGCAAGAAAGAAAAATGACTGAAATATAAAGACACCATTGCTGGTTAAGTAATAATCATTAAAAACTTCCTTAAAGCTGGGAATTTTCTTTGTTATACTGAAGACAGAACAAGAAGAATTAAAAGAAGGAATGTCAAGTAATATTAAAGGCTCAATTACATTCCAAACTAGAACCAAAGGATAGAACATGTTAAAATAGAAAGAAAACTCTCAAAGAATGGTAGAAAGCCAAGAGTGTAATAGAACAAAATAGGTGAATCCTCAGAATTTATTAAAACAATGATGAGACAAGATAGGTGGGATCACATGGTTGGTTATAATAAAAGGGAAAACTGCTCAAGAGGAATGAGAAATTCACAAGAAATGAAAATCTGATTGTGTAATCACAAGTGGTTCAATACAGAAGGCAAGAGGTCTGTACCTGGAGAACTTGGTGTTTGCTGGGGGCTCTTGAATTAACATGTAAGAAGAGAAGATAGAAGAGGAGTATAAAGGCATGGCATATACCTTGAAGACTAGTGACAAGGAAGCTAAATTCTAAATAAAGTCTGCTTTTTTTGTTTCCAGGCTATGGTGGTTTTACCAAAGAATCAAAGAAATATTTTAGGGACATTAATCAACAAAGGGATGTGCTTGCACCAGGAACTCATAGGGTAATGTTGATTGAAGGTGGCTTGATAGGTGTTATGGGATGAATTATGTCCCCCCAAAATATATGTCAAAGTCCTTCCTAACCACCAGTACTTTAGAATGAGACCCAATTTGGAAATATGATCATTGCAGATCTAATTAATTAAGATAAGATAAGACTACAGTAGTGTGGGCACTTAATTCAATATGATTAGCATTCTTAAAAGAAGAGGAGGGAGAGATACACACAGGTAGGAGAATTCCACGTGACACAGACACGTGAAAGGAGGGTGCCATGTGATGATGGAGACAAGGATCAGAATGATACAGCTGCACGCCAAGGAATATCAAGGTTGGACAGCCAGCACCTGAAGCTAAGAGGAGGCAAGGAAGGATTCTGTCTAGACCCCCAGAAGGAACATCGCCCTGTTGGCACCTTGGTTTCAGACCTTTGGCCTCTAGAACTCTGAGACAATTAATTTCTGTTCCTTTAAGCCACCTGGTTTGTGACTCTTTGTTATAACAACACTGGGAGACTAAGAGTTAGGCAGCTTCTTGTGATGGCATCCTTTCTTGCCTGCCCCTCTGCTTCACATAGCTTTCATGGGTGATGGGGGAGACCTTTGTAAGCCAGCTGCTGTCTGGTCTCACATGTGTTCTCTTAGACACGATTTCACTTGGGAAGACCAAGTTTTTGGAGCTTGTGTTAGGTATCAGTGTCAGGATATAACTCTAGAGATGTTTTTGCTCATTATTCTGCACAACTTTTTCATGTGGGCTGGGGCAGATTTTTCCTCTCAGCAAGAAAGACAACAGGCTTACCACTGAACTCTTTATTGAATTCATGGGAAATGGAGGAAAGATCACAATTTAGGACAGCGAACCAAATAATCATATCTTTCTATTACTAACTTCAATTTCCTTGGATGCTGTGATATTCATCTACTGCCTAGGTTTGAGGTCAAAGGTAATTTCCAACTCCAGGAAAGCTTGAGAAATGACAGACTGGAACACATCTGACTATGCCACTGGATTCTACATCTTCATAGTTGACTGAATATGGTCTTTTCATGCCCTAACCATTAGTCTGGGAAAAGTGTGAGTGGAAAGATTCCATGTCTTTTCTTGAGAAAGTTTTATACCGGGAAAATATGGACACATTATGTCTGGAATTCACATTCTTTTTTTTTTTTTTTTTTTTTTTTGTAGCACATTCTTATGGACAAACTGAATAAATTATAGGACACGAAATCAGAAAACCAATAGATTAATATTTATTAAATACTCAGGTTGAAAGCATGTGGATACATTGGACCATGCCATCTTGAAAGAAGGGTTTTATTTTCATGATATGGAAATCTGTCAAGTGCCCAATTCTAGATATAATTCATCTTAATAATTAGGATGAAATTATAAAAAACATGCAGAGCAAATTTGTAAGTAGATCAGCAAATGGAAAGTATAGCAAATAATATCACAAAAATATCAGGAAAATATCTTGTTGTCTTATGTACTTGATTTTTTAAATATTTATTTATTCTGAGAAAGAGCGAGAGAGAATGAGAGCATGCATGAGCAGGGGAGGGGCAGAAAGAGAGAGGGAGAGAGAATCCCCAGCAGGCTTCATGCTGTCAGTGCATGGGGATTGACATGGGGCTTGATCCCACCAACTGTGAGATCATGACTTGAGCCAAAATCAAGAGTTGAATGCTTAACTAAGCCACCCAGTTGCCTTGTACTTGATTTTGGTTTCAGGAAAACATGACTTCCAGTCATTCGAGTGCCATTTATCAAAAACAGACAGGAGTCTCTGATTCAAGATGACAATGTAGGGCAATATTGAACTCATGTCCTCTCATGAACCTATTGAATCTAAATTCAGAATAATTTCTTCTGAAAGAAACCCTCAAGCTAGCTGAGTGACTCCTTTTTTAAAAATTTAATTAACTTTATTTTAATCTTCCTTTTCTTTTTTTTATTGTTTTAATTTTATTTAAATCCAAGTTAGTTAATACATAGTGGAATTATGGTTTCAGGAGTAGAAATTAGTGATTCCTCACATACAAATAACACCCAGTGCTCATTCCAACAAGTGCCCTCCTTCATGCCTATCCCCCATTTAGTCCATCCTTCCACCTAATTCCCCTCCAGCAATCCTTAGTTTCTTCTCTATATTTAAGAGCCGCTTATGGTTTGCTTCCCTCTCTGTTTTTATTTTTCCTCCCTCCCCCGCCCCCCCACCACTCCATGCTTATCTGTTTTGTTTCTTAAATTCCACATATGGGTGAAATTAGATTATATTTATCTTTTTCTGGCTGACTTACCTTGCTTAGCATATACACTCTAGTTCTATCCACGTTGTTGCATATGGCAAAATTTCATTCTCTTTGATGGCTGAGTAATATTCCATTGTGTATATATACCACATATTTTTTATCCATGAGATGATGGACATTTAGACTCTTTCAATATCTTGGCTCTTGAAGATAATGCTGCTATAAACATTGGGGTGTATATGCGCTTCAGATCAGCAGTTTTGTCTATTTTGGATAAATATCTAGTAGTGCAATTGCTTCGCCATAGATAGGACAGCTATATTTTTAATTTTTTGAGAAAACTCCTTACTGTTTTCCCGAGTGGCTGCACCAGTTGCATTCCCACCTAGCTGAGTGACTCCTATACATTAGGCAAATGAGAAAAAAACCTACAAAACAGGTAGAAGAGTGGTAAATGGCTACTTTAAGAAACAAGAAAAGTCTCAACTAAACAATCTAACTTTACACCTCAAGGAATTAGAAAAAGCCCCAAGTTAAATGAAGCCCAATGTTAGTAGAAGGAAGGAAATAACAAAGATCACAGTGGAACTAAATGAAATGGAGATAATAAATGCAATTAAAAAGTCAATAAAACTAAGAGCTATATTTTTAAAGATAAAGATTGGAATGTCTGGGTGGCTCAGTTGGTTAAGCATCTGACTCTTGATTTTGGCTCAGGTCATAATCTCAGTTTGTGAGTTTGAGTTCCACCCTGGGCACTGTACTGACAGCATGGAGCCTGCTTAAGTGGTCAAGTTTCTTTCTTCTGCATGTTACTGTCCAGTTCTCCCAGCATCACCTGTTCAAGAGGCTGTCTTTTTTTCATTGGATACTCTTTCCTGCTTTGTCAAAGATTAATTGGTCATACACTTGTGGGCCCAGTTCTGGGTTCTCTATTCTATTCCATTGCTCTATGTGTCTGTTTTTGTGCCAATACCATACTGTCTTGATGATGACAGCTTTGTAGTAGAGGTGAAAGTCTGGGATTGTGATGTCTCCCATTTTGGTTTTCTTCTTCAATATTACTTTGACTATTCAGAGTCTTTTGTGATTCCACACGAATTTTAGAATAGTTTGCTCTAGCTTTGAGAAGAATGCTGGTACAATTTTGATTGGGATTGCATTGAATGTGTAGATTGCTTTGGGTAATAGTGACATTTTAACAATGTTTATTCTTCTGATCCATGAGCATGGAATGTTTTTCCATTTCTTTGTGTCTTCAATTTCTTTCATAAGTTTTCTATAGTTTTAAATGTACAGGTCTTTTACATCTTGCGTTAGGTTTATTCCTAGGTATTTTATGGTTTTTTGTGCAATTGTGAATGGGATCAGTTTCTCGATTTCTCTTTCTGTTGCTTCATTATTGGTGTATAAGAGTGCATCCAATTTCTGTACATTGATTTTGTACCCTGCGGCTTTGCTGAATTCATGGATCAGGACTAGTAGGCTTCTAGTGGAGTCTGTCAGGTTTTCCATGTAGAGTATTATGTCATCTGCAAAAGGTGAAAGAAAGTTTGACTTCATCTTTGCCAATTCTGATGCCTTTTGTTTCCTTTTGTTGCCTGATTGCTGATGCTAGGACTTCCAGCACTATGTTAAACAACAGTGGTGAGAGTGGACATCCCTGTCGTGTTCCTCATCTCAGGGGGAAAGCTCTCAGGTTTTCCCCATTGAGGATGATATTAGCTGTGGGCTTTTCACAAATGGCTTTTATGATGTTTAAGTAGGTTCCTTCTGTATCTCGACTTTCTCAAGGGTTTTTATTAAGAAAGGATGCCGTATTTTGTCAAATGCTTTTTCTGCATCTATTGACAAGATCATATGGTTTTTATCTTTTCTTTTGTTAACGTGATGTATCACATTGATGGATTTGTGAATATTGAACCAGCCCTGTAACCCAGGAATGAATCCCACTTGATCATGGTAGATAATACTTTTTATATGCTATTGAATTCGATGTGCTAGTATCTTTGCATCTGTATTCATTAAGGATATTGGCCTGTAGTTCTCTTTTTTTTGTTGAGTCTCTGTCTGGTTTGGGAATCAAAGGGATGCAGGCTTTGTAGAATATGTTTGGAAGTTTTCCTTCTATTTCTATTTTTTGGAATAGTCTGAGAAGAATTAACTCTGCTTTAAACGTCTGGTAGAATTCCCCAGGGAAGCCATCTGGCCGTGGGTTCTTATTTGCTGGCGGATTTTTGATAATTGATTCAATTTCTTCACTGGTTATGGGTCTGTTCAGATTTTCTATCTCTTTCTGTTTGAATTTTGGTAGTGCATGTGTGTTTATGAATTGTCCATTTCTTATAGGCTGTCCAGTTTGTTGGCATATAATTTTTTATAGTATTCCCTGATGATTGCTTGTATTTCCGAGGGATTGGTTGTAATAGATCCATTTTCATTCGTGATTTTGTCTATTTGTGTGTTCACTCTTTTCTTTCTGAGAAGTCTGGCTAGAGATATATCAATTTTGTTTATTTTTTCAAAAAAACAACTCTTGGTTTCATTGATCTGCTCAACTATTTTTTTGGATTCTATATTGTTTATTGCTGCCCTAATCTTTATTATTTCTCTTCTTCTGCTGGGTTTGGGGTGCTCTTGCTGCTCCCCTTCTAGTTCCTTTAGGTGCTCTGTTAGATTTTGAATTTGCTCTTTCTCCACTTTCTTGAAATAGGCCTGGATTGCTGCATCCCAGAGAGTTTGGATTGTTTTTTCATTTTCATTTGTTTCCATATATTTTTAAATTTCTTCTCTAATTGCTTGGTTGGCCCAATCATTCTTTAGTAGGGTGGTCTTTAACCTTGGTGTTTTCGGAGGTTTTCCAGACTTTTTCCTGTGATTGATTTCAAATTTCATAGCATTGTGATCTGAAAGTGTGCATAGTATGATCTCAATTCTTTTAAATTTATGGAGGGCTGCTTTATGCCCCAGTATGTGATCTGTCTTGGAGAATGTGACATGTGTACTCAAGAAGAAAGTGAATTCCTTAGCCTCAGGATGTAGAGTTCTAAATATATCTGTCAAATCTATCTGTTCCAATATGTCATTCAGGTCCATTGTTTCTTTAGTGATTTTCTGTCTAATTGATCTATCCATTGCTGTAAGTGGAGTACTAAAAGCCGCTTCAATTAGCACATTCTTATCAATAAGATTGTTTCTGTTTGTGATTGTTTTATGTATTTGGATGCTCCTGTATTCGGCACATAGATGTTTATAATTGTTAGCTCTTCCTGATGGAGAGACCCTGTAATTATTATATAATGCCCTTCTTCATCTTTTGTTATTGCCTTTACTTTAAAGTCCAGTTTGCCCGACATAAATATGGCTACTCTGGCTGTCTTTTGACTTCTAGTCGCATAATAGATATTTCTCCATCCCCTTACATTCAGTCTGAAGGTGCCTTCAGGTCTAAAGCGAGTCTCCTATAGATAGCAAATAGATGGATTTTGGTTTTTTTTAAATCCATTCTGCTACCCTATGTCTTGATTGGAGTATTAATCCATTTACATTCAGTGTTATTATTGAGAAATATGGGATTAGAGTCATTGTGTTCTCTTTAGGGCTCATGCTTGTAGTGGTGTCACTGGTACCTTGTGTTCCTTGCAACATTTCCCAAATAGAGTCCTTTAGGATTTCTTGTAGGGCTGGTTTTGTGGTGAAGAATTCTTTCAAATTTTTTTTATTTGGGAAAACCTTTATCTCTCCTTCTATTCTGAATGACAGTCTTGCTGGATAAAGGATTCTTGGTTGCATATTTTTCCTGTTTATCACATTGAAGATTTCCTGCCATTCCTTTCTGGCCTGCCAAGTTTCATTAGATAGGTCTATAACCACTCTGATAGGTTTCCCTTTGTATGTTAGGGCTCTTTTATCCCTAGCTGCTTTCAGAATTCTTTGTCCTTATATTTTTCCAGTTTCACTATGATATGTCATGCCAAAGGTTGATACACGTTACATCTGAGGGAGTTCTCTGTGTCTCTTGGATTTCAATGTCTATTTCCTTCCCCAGATTGGGGAAGTTCTCAGCTATAATTGATCAAGCATGCTTTCAGGACCTTTTTCTCTTTCTTCTTCAGGAATTCCTACAATACAGATATTTCCCCATTTGATTGTATTACTCAGTTCACGAATTCTCCTTTCATGCTCCTGGATGAATCTCTCTCTCTTTTTCTTGGCTTCCTCTTTTTCTATAACTGTGTCTTCTAATTCACCTATTCTCCTCTCTGTCTCTACAATCCGTGCAGTGGCTGCCTCCATTTTATTATGCACCTCATTTATAGCATTTTTTAACTCTCACAGCTATTTTTAAGGTCCCTAGTCTTTGTATCAATAGCTTCTCTGATGTCTTCTATGCTTTGTTCAAGGCCAGCGATTAATTTTATGACAATTGTTGTAAATTCTTGCTCAGTTATGTTGCTTATATCTGTTTTGAGCAGTTTTGTAGCTGTGAATTTTTGTTGGCATTTCTTTAGAGGAGAGTTCTTCCATTTCATCATTTTGGATAGCTTTTTGTCTCTAGTCAATTTTAAAAGCTTGTTATGCACTCTGCACCTGTGAGTATTGCTATATTAAGGGAGGCTTATTGACTGTTCAAGGCCTGTCCATTCAGGAAGTGTTCTTTTAATGGTGTCTTTTCATTTCTCTTATGCCTTTGGTTATTTTCTTTCCCTACTCAGTGATATCTGGGACTCTCCACCATGTGTACTTTGGCTTCTTTCTTGAAGTAGCCCTGAGAAGGAAAACAGACAAACACACAGGGTCAAAAGCACACAAACACACAGTCAAATCAATCAAACAAGCAAACCATAAGGGGAAAGGAAAAAAAAAAAGGAAAAAATGGGGTTGGGGAGATAAACAACAAAAGACAAAGGACAGTCTAAAAGTGTAAAACCAGAAATCCCAGCTACACATAAAGAGTAGGGTGGAGGCAGTGCTGTTGGTCGAGCATCTACAAAGAGAGAAGTGACAGGGGTGTGGAGAATGTGAAATTGAACATTGACCAGGCAGAGAGACTAAAAGGCTTAATTCAGTAAGAGAAAGAGGAGAATATGGTAGAGGTGAGGAGAAAAAAAATGAAGAAACTATATAGTCTGATTATTGCAGAGAGAGAAAGGAAGGTAGCATCAAGAGAATGAATTAAGTATGAGTGTTTAGGTGAACCAATGTCCCTCTTGGCCAGTCCAGTGGAGTGGTGAGATAAGAATGAGATAAGGGAAAATATATCTGAATAGCAAGAATTGATCTAATCACGATAATGCATCAGTGATGGTCTTTCCCAATCTCTGGGGGGAAAAAGGAGGGGGAAAAAAGGCAGCTCTCCAGTGCAGATGGACGTGGTTTGGTGTGGGTTGGTCTCACCTCCTCTGCAGGTCCCATGGGCAGCTCCCCAAGGCTCCACCTTGGTGGTTGTGGGGAGAAGAATGGCGGCACCCCAATCCCTCCTGGAACCAAGTGTTGCTCTTTTGGGTCCAATCTCCCTGTGCTGTGGATGGGCCAAGTCGTATTTTCCAAGCCCTGCCTCGTTTCCAAATCCTAGTCCACGCACTTTAATGATACTGCCTGAGATGAGATGTACTCCTGCAGCTGGGTGGCTTCCTAGCCAGGGACCAAGTAGGGGGAGTAGGGGAGCAGTTTCTCCTGGCACTGCCTGCAATCGGTGCACCGAGCCCAAGGAAAATACGCTAGCTAGAGAAAAGATCTCTCTCTCTGCACCTTGCGGTTACAGATGGGATGATAGGATCCCTCTACATCCTGGGTCGAGGTTTTCTCTTCTCTAGAGACAGCTCTGTGAGCATTTACAGCCTCTCTTTCTCTCCCCCTCATCTTTCTGCGGCTCTGTGCAGAGGCGGACTCCTTCCCCTCCACATCTCCAGGTCCCGGCCCATTTTTATCTAACCCAGTTCACACTCACTCATGCACCTATGAGGCTGTCTTCTTTGTGGACTCTGTGTCTTTTCTTCCCACTCTTGCAGATCAGACTCTTGTGGCTTCAGTCCTTCTTAATCTGATAGATTTGGAAGAGTGAAAATTACAGAGTTTCCTACTTCTCTGCCATCTTGCCCCCTCCAAGACTAATGTCTCCCTGTCAAAATTCTAATGACACTTATCACAGAAACAGAACAAACAATCCCAAAACAGGCAAAGCAATTTTGAGAAACTAGAACAACTTGGAGGCATCTAGCTTCCCAATTTGAAACTGCATTACATACAAAGCTATAGTAACCAGAAGAGTATGATTATTGGAATAAAAACAAACAGATAGATCAATGGAATGAAATAGAAATCCCAGAAAGAAACTCATGCATATATAGTCAATTAATTTATAACAAAGGAGCCAAAAATATACACAGTGAAACGACAGTCTCTTGGATAAATGATGATGTGAAAACTGCGCAGCCACATGCAAAAGAATGAAACAAAACCACTATCTTTCTTTTGTGTTTAATTATATTTGAGAAGGAGAGAGAGAGAGAGAGGGAGACACAATCCAAAGCAGGCTCTAGGCTCCTATCTGTCAGCACAAAGCCTGATGCGGGGCTCAAACCCACAAACTGTGAATCATGACCTGAGCTGAAGTTGGATGCTTAAGCCACCTAGGTGTCCCACAACAAAACCACTATCTTTAACTCAAGATACCCAAGAATTAACTCAAAAGGGAATAAAAACTTGAATGAAATGTAAAACCTGAAACAAATGTAATTAGAAGAAAACATAGGTGGTAAGCTCCTTAACATTGGTATTGGCAATAATTTTTTGGATTTGACACCAAAACAAAGACAATGAAAGCAAAAATAATAAATAAGTGGGGTTATATCACACCAAAAACTTCTGTGCAGTAAAGGAAATCATTCTCAAAAGGAAAAGACAACCTGCCAAATGGCATTAAATATTTGCAAATCATATATCTGATGTGAGGTTAACATCCAAAGTATATCAAGAACTCATATAACTCAATAGCATAACAACAAATAATCCAACTAAAAAATGGGCAGAGGATCTAAGTAGAGATTTTTCCAAAGATGTACAGATGGTCAACAGCTACATATAAATGTGTTCAACATCACTAATCATTAGGGAAAATGAAGAAGGGCAAATGAAAATCTCCATATCACCTCACACATGTTAGAATGGCTATTATTAAAACAGACAAGAAATAGCAAGTGTTGGTGAGGCTATGCAGAAAAAGGAACCCTTGTGTAGTGTTGGTGGAAATGTAAATTGGTGCAGCCACTACGGAAAACAATATGTGTGTTCCTCAAAAAATTAAAACTATACCTATCATATGGCCCAGCAATTCCACTCCTGGGAATTCATCTGAAGGAAACAAAACCACCAATTAGAAAAGATATCTGCAGCCCCATGTTCATTGCAGTATTATGTACGGTAGCCAAGACACGGAAGCAACCTAAGTGTCCATCAGTGGATGCGTGGATTTAGAAAATGTTCTATAAGTACACAATGGAAGATTCCTCATCTATTAAAAAGAAGGAAATCTTGCTATTTGCAGTAACATGGATGGACTTTGAGGGTGTTAAGTGAAGTAATTCAGGAAGAAAGACAAATACTGTATTCTCTCACTTATATGTGGGATATAAAAACAGAAAAAAACCTGAATGTATAGATACAGGAAACCGATTGGTGGCTATCACAGGAGACAGGGGTGGGGCAGAATGGGTGAAGTGGGTCAAAAGGTATAAATTCCCTGGTTACAAAATAAATGAGTCCTGGGAATATAATGTACATCATGTTGACTATAACTACACACCGTGGCGATCTTTTTGCAATATATACAAATACTGAGTCATTGTGTTGTGTACCTGAAACTAATGAACATATGTAATATTTTATGTCAATTCTATCTCAAAAAAAAAAAAAGAAAGAAAGAAAGAAAGAAAGAAAGAAAAGAAAAAGACACAGGAGTAACTGCTGCTACTTTTTAAGGAAATCAGAGAAACTGAGGTGGGGGTGTGGAAAGTCATCTCAATCGCTAAATCCTAAGAATGAGAGGGAAAAGACAGACACAGACTCAACTGTACGTAGAACAAGACGTATGCTGGTGAGAAGTCCTGTGTGCATTGAACGGGAGAAGGAAACATGAAACAAGAAAGGCTGAAAAAGTTCACCACTAGGGACTGCGACATTTTTTTTGGAGCACAGGTAAATGTCATTAAACATTTAAGGTACCAATTATTATATTACTTATTTTATGAAGAAAAACATAGTGGCTTTAAAAACAACATATGGGTCCGCCGGTCAGGAATCTGCAGCTTAGCCTAGTCCTCTGGTTCAGGGTCTCTCACAAGTAGTCATCTCCAGGTTCATCTTGGGGGAGGATCTGCTCCCAAAGTCACTTACACGGTTATTAGCAGGATGCGGTCGCTCAAGGGTTATTGGACACAGAGATTCAGTTCCTTGTGGGCTTCTCCACAGGGCAGCTCACGGAATGGCAGCTGGCTTTCCCTGGAGCAAGCTAGGAAGAGAGGAAGAGAGAACAAGCAACTGGGGAGCCAGAATCTTTCTTGGCAGCCATTACCTTTATTTATCATATTCTATTTGTTTGAAGGAGGTCCAGCCACACTCAAGGGCAGGGAATTACACAAGGGTGTAAATACCAAGAAGCAGAATAATTGGAGCCAAGAAGCTGCCTACCACATGGGGCATAACCAGGGGCTGACTCTGTCACAAGCAGAAATATTTGTATTCCACCATTAAGGAGAATGTACATGTTTCCTTCTTACTCTTGTTGAGTGTTCTGTGAAGAGGTTGTGGCGAAGGAGGTAGCAGATTTAAAAATGAAAATCAAGGACCAAGAGAAAAATGAGAAAACTATAACACAAAGAAGGTGTATGCCCATATACTAGAATTTCTACTCAAGTATTAAATATTCTCAAAAGTTCCAGGAGATAGGACTGGACAAATGGAATAGTTTACATGATAATCTGCTGCTTAAAGACAACACAGAGTTCCAAGACCTTTGACTGACTCCACTCACCAAGAAATACTTGCAAAGGAGAGGAAGTAATACCTAATACCCGAATGTGCCATTGTAAGAAACTTCTAGAGACACTTGGCAGACTCCTTTATACTTAAAATGAGAAAACTAATTAAAAATACAAAAAAAAAAAAAAGAACAAACTATATTTTCAATGACTGTTTCCTTAAAAGGAGGAGTCTAAAAAGAGGAAGAAAAATGACAGTGTTGGGAGAAAATATTTTAGAATAGACTCTCTCTTCCCTAATCTAGGGAGGCTGGTGATCTAGTCCCTGCCCATCTCTCAGGCTTCCTCTGCCATCTCACACTGAGGAAAATCTTGCTGCAGAAACTGGCCTCCCTGTCAGTCAGCAAAACATCAGCTCCTTCTCAAACTTCCTTTCATTCAGGTCTGTGCTCAAATGTCACTTTCCCAGAAAAAACCCTGACTGCTATCTAAAATATGTATGGAACTGCCCAATCCTCTTACCTTGCTTTTATTTTTCTTTATAGCAGTCACTACGTTCTGAAAGTACATTATGGTTTTATTTCTTTATCTCTTTCACAGAGATAAAAAAGCTCTATGAATTCAAGGTCTTTACTCATTGCTCTTCAGGACCTGGAAAAGCAAGCCATTGGCTCTTATCAATAGTGTCTGTAGGGTGAATTGAAAGCAAAACATAAGTGAAGCCCCTAAAACAAAACAAAACAAGAAAACAAAACAAAACATGTCAGGAGAAGAGCATAGCAAAAAGGCGGAAAATGAAAAGAACAGACGATGACAATTTACTAGAACTGTACTAATTCAAACTCGTGCACAATGGGGAATATTTATATTTGTGTATAATATCTAACTCATTTTTAAAAAGTCCCGAAAGACTCAAGTGAGCTAATCTATATTAAAAATATTTACGACCGTAAATAGATATTTAAGACAGCACATAAAATATTTAAGACAACATATAAATCGACCACACAAAAGCTCTCTCTTTGCAGAAGCGCGCGCTAACTTTTCGGTAGTCTAAGCGAAGGTAGTGAGTTCGCCCTCCCTCTTTTGTAAAATGTATTCTTGTCGCTATTTGATTGGCTGTCTCTCCCAGATTCCCCCTTGTCATTGGTTACGGTGCCAGTCCATCACTCCCGGATTCGAGCACTCCATTGGCCCGCTGCCTTAGAGAGCTGTGGCTGGTTGCGCTCTGGCAGAAGGAGTTCTCTGGTGACGTCAAAGGCACTCCCCGCCCACATTCCAAAGCCTGGGCAGAGACTGCCGGCTGCCCAGCCTTAGAGGCGGGACAGGGCGGAAAGCCAGACTTCCGATTGGATAGCGCAGGCGAAGTGAGTATCCGATTGGTCAGTGCCCTAGGGGGAGGTGGAGTCAGAGCTGGATCCCGGAGCAGAACTGAGAAGCTCTGGGGAGTCTCAAAGTTTGTGTCTGGGGCAGTACTGGAAAGTGAGCTTGTTGCGAAGGGATTTTCTTAGGATGAGAGCTGATCTCCTGCCTTTATTTTGGATGCGCGCCCAGCTTTAACCCCTTCAGCCTTCCTCCAGATCCCTGGACAGCCTGTCTCTCCTCCGCGATTCTCACATTTCCGAGGACACCGGACGGGAACCCTTGGCAGTTCTCTCTCAGGCAGAGCAGAGAACGTTTTCCTTTCCAAGTACATAAGCCACACACACGCACAGACGCACACGCGCACACGCGCACCCCCGCCCCCGCCCCCGCGGAGCCGGACCTCACCCTCCGCGGCGGCCCTGCCCGCTCCCCTCCTGCTCTCTGCATCCTCGGCCCAGCGTCGCTCGGACCAGCATGGAGGTGCTGGAGAGCGGGGAGCAGAGCGTCCTGCAGTGGGACCGCAAGCTGAGCGAGCTGTCAGAGCCCGGGGAAACCGAGGCTCTCATGTACCACACGGTGAGGACTCGGCGGGACGGGGAAGGGGCGCCTTGCAAGGGGGAGGTGTGGTCATCAAAGGAACAGCTGGCGACAGGGACCTGGGAGGGAGGTATTTGGGAAGAGGCAGGCATGCCCCGAGTGAAGAAATCCTGGGAGAGGTGTGGTTTTTCTATCTGAATAGATAGACGCGGGCAGCTGGCCCTTTTAAAGTTTTAATAATAGTAACGACGGTTTGTATTTCTTTAGCAATTTGTACTTTTTTCCCCCGAGGCTTTTTCACATCTGTAATGTCATTTGCTCTCGCTGTAGGTACTGTAAAGCGGAAGGGGGAGGTCCTGGAGAATAATATGCCACTCGTTTAGTTTGCTACTGATTTTGTGGGAAGATTTAAAAAAACTAAACAAAGTGGCATTTTCTTTCTTTTGCTGTCATATTCCCTCCCTCTTTACTTTCGTAGTTATATTTCAGTAAGTACACGTGTGTGTGTGTGTGTGTGTGTGTGTGTGTTGGAAAGGCCCCTTTGACATTAGGAGGGAGACAGCTTTATTTGGTTTAACTGTACAGCCAAGAAACCTGCTTCCTCTCTCTGCAGAGGAAAATCAGCAGAGTCTGGAAAATCTGAGGCAGCTGCATATTTCAGAAAAGCTTTGGAGAAGGTAGGACAGCTCAGCGGTTCTTTGTTCAGCCTTGTGCCTCCAGCACCCCTTTGGGGATCGAAATGTCACAGAACACTGCACATTTCTCTTGAAGTTTCCATTTCAAATCTTTGGTTCTTAGATTTGCAAAATGAAATTCGGTTTCCCACAGCCAGCAATGTTAATATGATTTTATGTGAGATCTCTTTGTTTTGTGTGTTTTATAAATGCAGAAGTTTGTAATGAGAGGGAGAGAGAGAGGCTGAGAGACAGAACACTAATGAGAAAATGAGAAGCTTGGCTGTTTTTTCTTCATGATTCTTTTAAGGGGGTCCGTGCCAGGATATTTGAAACTTTTGCAAAATGGCCTGCAGACTCCGCCTCCTTGGCCTTTGGCTCTGGCTGACGTTATTTTGGGAAAAGGGATGAGGGCCTCCCTGTGATTCCCACCAAAGCATTTGTGGTGGCGGAGAAGGGCTTGCTAAAAAAAAAAAAAAAATGCAGAGTGCCGGGCTGAGAGGGAGTGGTAGTTCATGCTCAGGCACAAGCCAGATGTGTAGCGTGATCTGGGGGTTGCTCCCTGAGCCTTTTCCCCCCCGAGAAGACCACGTGGGTTGCGTTTGTCTTGGTGGCCCAGATGTGCTTCCTGTTGTCAGTGCAGAATTCTGAGCACTTGGCCTTCAAGTGGCTTCTGATCATTGGGTGCTCCAGGTGCTAGCCATTTGCGGAGACGCAGTTCTTGCCTTTTGTTCTTCATACTGTGAACGTGTCTCATCTAGGAGCCACAGTTTTGGGGTTGGCTTTCAGCGGGTGGGATGAATTATGTCCAGGCGTCTGCGGTCCCTTCCAGCCCGTGGCTTGCATTTGTGAAATCACAGGCCAGGATTTGAGATGCTGCTGCCTGTGACTTGACATGAACTTCAGACAGGACAGTTTGGACCGGCTCTAATTAGGATCATTATGCACCATTTCAAGGGGTAGAGACCTTAACATTCCTGTTGGTATTAAGGGCTCAGCTTTCCTATGTCACGGTGATGAAGCAGTGATGTGTGATTATTTTTCTTCGAATTTAATTTTTTATATGACTTTTAGCTCCACCGCCTAGGGATGTATGTCTCTTCCGGGGAACTGACTCATATAAAATGCCACTGATCGTTGCTATAAGTCCTTGCCACCGTGTGTATGAATTAGTGTCGAAAGAGGTATTGGATTTAGTAGCACAGACGACTGGATTATATTCCTTCTAAACTAAGGGGAGTTTGGCAGAGATTTGAGAATAGATAACTTTCCCATCTGTTTCTTGAACTCTGCTGGGTATCCAGTTGCAGAACTGGTTATTATTGTTTTCTTCCAAACTGTGGAATGGCCTGACCTCCAGGTCTAAGTAGGGATTTAGTTACCACATGCATGATTGCTAATGCCCTGTTTTAGCAAACCTGTCACCTTACCTGATTTAAAAAACATAGAAGGTTCAAATTGCCTAAGGCTGGGAGTATAAAGTCTCTGGCACTTTCTGTGAGCCATCAGGAGCAATGTTTTTCTCATTTGGCTATTGTAAAGAAGACTCCTTGGTTCAGAAGGACAAAGGCTTGGAGGGGGACAGGTTCAAAGTCTACAGAATAATGAAGTCCATGGATAGAACGAATATGGACTTGCTCATTCGATCCTGAGTTATTACACCTTTAGGATTCCTCTTGAAGCGTAAAAAGTAGTTACCCTACAGATGACAAAATATTACTTTGGATCAGTGACTAGTACTTTTATGAACATTCTTCTAGAGTGTGTGCAGGCTAAAAGTGGGCTTAGAAAAGATGGTGGATCTAAAAAATGAGGGGTGTGTCTCTTACGGTTTGAAATCATTGTGAGAAACCTTGTTCCTTCCGCCAAACCTGCCTGGATGTTGGGCATTTCTAATACATATGTTGTGTTTCTCTAAGATTCTGTGCAAATTACATTTCTGGAAATTCATTGTGGGATGTTGTAATTCAGAGAGCAAAACACGCTATAGATTTTATTTATATTATATATATACAGTTTATATTCAGAAGGATGCTCAAGAAATGGATTGTTTCTGGTAAGGGGACCTGGGGACTGGAGGTCAAGAGAGGGAGCAGGGGAGAGGGAGTTACAAACTATCCTTTTGTACTATTCTAATTTTTACCTCCTGAATGTATTTAGAAAATGAAGAACTAAAGCTTATGGGCACCATGTAAAACTGGACTAGAGGTGCTTTTAGCCTGACCCTCCCTAGGGGCAGGGAGGATCTGGTGCTCCATTAAAGCTCAGCACCTTTCAAGTCAATGGAGGCCTAGGGTGAAGAGTGGAGGTCGTGGGAGTGCTCGGTGGAAAGGGACTCGCAGGGTGGAGGACTAATGGTGGGTTTGGGTATGATCAACTTTATGAACTTGGTAACTTTCTTATATCTTGGTTTAACAACCTGGAAAATAGGAATTCTTTTTACTTTTTGCAATGATTTTAATCTTTGTAAAAAACGATACAATGTGAACTACGAAGGCTTGGCAAAAATAATGACAGGCTTTTTGCTTGTTTTCAATGCTATTCACATAAATCCAGTACTTTGTAAGGTTCTTTAGTGGTTATGGACCAATATTTTATATCTCGGTTCTTTTTTAAAAAATTTTTTAATGTTTGTTTATTATTGAGACAGAGAGAAACAGAGCATGTGTAGGGGAGGGGCAGAGAGAGAGGGAGACACAGAATCAGAAGTAGGCTGCAGGCTCTGAGGTGTCAGCATAGAGCCCAATGCAGGGCTCGAACCCATGAACTGTGAGATCATGACCTGAGCCACTTAACCAACTGAGCCACCCAGGCGCCCCATAGCTCATTGGCTCTTAAAGCAAAATGACGGATTCCAGACAGTGGACGGTGGAGAGTTAAGGGGATGTTCAACCTGCCTGGTGTCCGGATGTCAAGGCCATCTGGCTTCCACACTGTCCCCAAGTGCCAGGATAGAGTTGGCTGATCCCACAGGCTGGTGGTTTCTCCTTCCTTCTGGCTGGCCCAGCAGCTGATGTGGCTCCAATGGGACATGGAAGCTTTTGGTTTGGTTGATGTTCCACCTTGGAGATAACTCTTATTGCTGGCCTCTGGCCAGGTCCTGAAGGAGAACCTGGGTCCCTGTGAATTGAGAATATCGCTCATTCCTTGTCACCTGATCTCCACAAACTGCATGATGAGTAATGAGTTTACGTAGAATTGCAAAGCAAATATACTTTGTCTTCATGCCCTCACTTCACCTTTCTTCACCTTTGTTTTCAGTTCTGCCTCCCTTCTTAGACCGCAAGTATTCACTGTCATGGTGTTCTCTTTCTAACTCCTCTTACATTTTGATCTCCTGAAAGATTTGATGCACTTACACTAAAAATTTAAATACTAGTAAGGCCTAACATATGGCCCCCTAAATGGGCATTTATATTTAACAGTAATTACTTCAGCTCAAAAGGGTGAATCTCTAAATAGGGAATGTAAGGCAATATAGAGTTTGTAGAGGAAGAATATTTGGGGAGTCGAGGGAACTCCGACTCCTCTTCCACTGTTCCGTTATGTGGCCCTTATTTGTTAGGCAACCAGGTACGTGTGTTGCTAATTTATTTATGATTTAAAGGATTTTTATTGGCTTGGTGAAATTTCTTTGACCCCTTATATTATTGTCTCTGAAATTGTTCTGGTGGTGATAACACGGACTGGGGGATGGAGAACTCAGGCACAGCCCTGAAGGATGAGACATCGAGACCGAGTTTTGTACTTGGCCTCTTTCTTGAAAGACCCCTGCGTAATAATATTCTATGGAAGCAGGGAAGTCTGATGTGATGTTGCTCTGACGACAGAAATGAGACATTGTATCTAGATTAATACTTGAATTAAATTATAAAGTTGGCAGCTGTAAGCACTGAAAACTGGTTCAGATTGCTCATACAATAAGTAAATTATTATGTCATGTTCTAAGAGTCCTAGAAGTATGGCTCCTTGTTTGGCTCATTCAGCGACTCCTCGGTGTCATTATGGTCCATTATGGCCCATCTTCAGCTGGATGCAACCAGGAAGCAACTCATTCCCGTATGAGTTTTGAGTGTTCAACTCAAAATGACAATATCCAGAGGGAAAAGAGAGGTTGTGTCTTCTGTGACCCTTTTTAGGATGGAAGAAACTGTTTTCAGAAGCCTACCAAGCTGATTTCACTTTGAGCTTCGTTGGTAAGGATTGGGTCACTTGACCATCTTAGAAGCAGTGGCTGGAGAGGGGCTTACTTGATTGGCTCAGATTAGTCATTTGAGGACAGAGGAGCACTTGGAGGCTCAATCAGCATGACCGTTGTAATGATCCTTAGAAAAACAGTCTCAGTTGGCAGTCCTTTCTTTTTTTAAAAAATTTTTTATTTATTTTTGAGAGAGAGAGACAGCGCGAGCAGGGGAGGGTCAGAAAGAGAGGGAGACACAGAATCCGAAGCAGGCTCCAGGCTCTGAGCTAGTGGTCAGCACAGAGCCCGATGCAGGGCTCATACCCACGAACCGTGAGATCATGACCTAAGCCGAAGTCGGACGCTCAACTGACTGAGCCACCCAGGCGCCCCAGCAGCCCTTTCTTTAGTGTGTTTGTTTGACCAGTGGTTGTTTTCCTCACAGAGATGGGCTAGCAAATGGAAAATGTTTTAAAATCCACAATAATAAGCCCTGGGAATAAAAGATCAAACCAAGTACTGTGCCACTTGCAAAGCTCTAAGAATGTTATTTAGCTGTGCTAATAGCACCCAACGAAGGAAGATATAGAGCCAAGGGTAGCCTCTCCGAAATACGGACAAAGGATATCTGAGAGAGCATCCCAACTCATGAACTAGAATTAACTCTGTTCTGAACTTTCTGCATCAGGGTCAAGTATCAGGACTGGAGGTAACTTAAGTCTATAATCATGCTTATCATGCAAGACAAGAATGGTTTGTTTCGTTCGAGGTCCACACAACCTCCGATGAGCAGGTGGAAAGCTGAATGTCAGGGTTCAAAGAAGCTGTATTCTCAGTAGTTTATGGGTATTCAAATATTGATAAGACCATGTGTGCCTGTTGGCCTCTTGAACTGCCTGCCTCAGCCTGGCATGGCTCTGACCTGTCTGCTAACTGTCTTGGGGCAAATGGCCCTAGACCTTGGTTGGGCCCTTGGTAGGGTTTTGGGCCTACTGCTACAGGATGTCTGAATTGTCCAAGTGAGTGATTTTATGAATGAGGGGAGTGTTCATGGTCCCGGCCCCTGCAGAGTCAGGATTGAAAGATAATGATGAGACCCATGAACTTTGGATCAACCTTGAACCTATTCCTCTTTCTCCCTGCTCATCACACGTTCTTCATCTCTTCCAAATAAAGTTCTAAGTGATCTCGATTTTCCCTGAATCGAATCACATAGGTCATCTGTGAGGCACATGGGAGGCAATGACCTGTTTTGTCTATAGAGATTCTGAGGCCTCGAGCCCTAAAGAGATTTGCTCCTTGAAGACAGGAGACATGACTTTGGCTCTTGTGTCTTCCCATGGTGCTTAGCCAAGTGCAGGATGCTCAGAGATACATAATTAAGTGGAGTGAGGTGGTCTTAGAGAACTTGGTGGCCTTGACCTCTTCTGTCAATATATTTTTAAAACTCTGAATTCTTGTAAATGCTTCTGCAAATCTGAAAACTTCATGTGAAAGCCATGTGGGTCATTCAGCGTCAGCATCTTTTCTTGCATAGTTTAGAGCACAAGGTGGGAGTGGGGATGGTTGCACAGCAGACCCAGTTTCCACCAGAGTGCCATCGAAGGCAGTGTTGTGGAAAGGGTGGGCCTTTCAGCCAGGCAGATTTGGTGTCAAGGGCCACTGGTTCTCTAGCGACCTTGGGCAAGTTACCTCATTTGTTTGGGTCTCAGTTTCTCCCCGTGTCACAGCCTGGTGCTGATAGGCTTTTCCACCCTCTCCCCTGAGTTAACTGCCTTCTGTCTGGGGAAGACGGCTCCTTACCTCAGGAGTCTGACATCATTCAGGAAGCACGGGGCCTGCAATTATTCTCTCACACGTCTTCATTTCCTGTTCTTCTACCTTCTGCTATAAACATAGGTCTCTGCCTTGAACACATGTTTGCCAGATGCCATTGCTCCTTCGTGCTCATTTTCTGTCTCTTGTTTACTGCCAGGTTTTCTCAAACAAGTGGGCGATAGCTGCATTCTCCATTTCTTCACTTTCTACTTACTTCTGCTCCCTGTCTGTTCTGGTTCCTGCTGTTGCTAGAAGGTCTTCCAACTTCTCTCTAGCTGCTAGATCGAGTCTTTTCTTTAAAAATATTTTTTTTAATGTTTGTTTATTTTTGAGAGAGCAGAGAGACAGACTGTGAGGGAGGGAGGGGCAGAGAGAGAGGGAGACACAGAATCGGAAGCAGGCTCCAGGCTCTGAGCTGTCAGCACAAAGCCCGATGCGGGGCTTGAACTCACAAACCATGAGATCATGACCTAAGCTGAGATGGGACGCTCAACCGACTGAGCCACCCAGGTGCCCCTGAATCCAGTCTTGGCTCTGCCCTTACCTGCCAGGCCTCATGGAAATAGCTTGGCAGTGTTGACCACACGGTCGTGTCGTAACTCATTCTTGCTTTGGCTTCCGTGATAGTCCGGTGGGCTTAGCTTTTCCTTCTTCACTGGCTTCTTTACTACCTGTTAAATGTGAGCAGTTGGTACTTGGCCTTCTGTTTTTTTCTGTACACTGGCCTGGGCTCCTGTCACCTTCAATACAGCTGGTTCTCAGATTTTTGTATCCATTATTTCTCTCTTGATGGAAAATGAGAGCTCTTTGGTATAACCCAAGATTCTCCTGGCCCTCATTAGCTGTGGAAGAGCTCTGGCTGGGTAGTCCTTGAATCATCATGATGCATTACTCTAAGAAGAGTTGGGGACACTTTGAACCCCCTTATCACTGCATCCCATTTATCTCAGGGACTGTTTACTGACTCAGCTCTCCTCTGGTATAGACCCATGAGAAGCTCACAGGTCATTCCTGGGATACAGTTGTTTCTAGAGTCAGTGTAACCCGTCACACGCAGGCTGTGTTTTGGCTGGGCTCGTGCCTGTTCTTCAGATTGGGAAACACTCTGTGATGTTCTGGGGTGGTATGTCTAGTTTTTTCTAGGACTGTGTGGAAGGTCAATGCCAAAACCAGACCTGACCTCTCAGAATCATGTACCGGCTATTCCATATATAGCTGCTGTCAATCTCTGTTACATTTGCCGCATGTTGAGCTGCCTGCCTTTGAATCGCCCTATTCTGGAGTAATTTATATACATAAATTGTGCTGACATTACATTAACAGCTTTGAGGTGTTATTTATTTATTTATTAAAATTTATTTTTAATGTTTATTCATTTTTGAGAGACAGAGAGAACAGAGAGTGAGCAGGGGCAGGGCCAAGAGAGAAGGAGACAGAACCCAAAGCAGGCTCCAGGCTCCGAGTTGTCAACACAGAGCCTGACATGGGGCTTGAACTCACAGCGGGAGATCGTGACCTGAGCCAAAGTCAGACACTTAACCGATTGAGCCACCCAGGCGCCCCTATATTTTTTTTAAGGGTTGAGATGAGTTACTGTAAGCCACCCAAATTTCTATGCCTGCTTCTTGTTAGAAGTCTTAATGGTGACCCTTTGGCAAATAGGCATTTTGTTGTGTGAACTCATTGTGTTACAAGTTACTTGACACTCTGGGTCTCCGTGTATCCCGTTGTAAAATGCTGCGTTTGTATCACATGGTCCCAGAGGGGTTTTTTTTTTTTTTAAAACTCCATAGTTCTTTGCTGGGTATCATGCTCCTACCCTTGCAAGGCCCTCAGCTTTAAAAAATGATTTAAAACACCAATAAGTAGATTTAGTTGATTCTTTGTATAATTGGGGCAGCTAATTGGCAGATGTCATGTTGCATTTTGTAGCCTCTGTTTTCTGTCTTAAAACCTTGCTTCAGTAAAACCCAGACGAAATAAAGAATGGAAAAACAGAGAGGCACAGAGGTAGGAAACATTTTTTTAACATCAGAGAAAAAAATTCTCTTCAGACTTCTTGGCAAATAAGAGGAGTCTGGGATAAAAAAAAATCCATAAACAGTTTCCTAGTTGTCTGAGTGGAAAATCCTGCGTTTTAACATTTCATATCTTGGAAGTGTCTGAATAGTTTTTGTTTAAAGGGAAATTCCTTTTGGCTGAGAAAGAGGCTGCAGGATTCAAACTGATAGGGCAATGTTTTGAGAAAATTTGGAGGAAATAAGGATTTGTGATGAAAATGCTTTCTCACTGGCCAATTGTGTGAAGCAGAAATTTAAATCCAAGGTTACCAATCATAACATGGTAAAGGTCCAAATATTAACTCCTTCCTTCCTGTGGCTTCCTGTCCGTGCATCCGGGGGAAACATCTCTCACAGTCGGTCCTTCCTCCAATTTGAGGAGCGTAATGAACCGGTTTTCTAATCCTGTTCTAGGCAGGAGGATATTACATTCTTGACCCTGTGGCTGTCCAAGTAGGGTGGGCAGGATGATATATAAACAAGTCATTAAATATGTGTCTACACTTTGTGTTAGAGCTATATTCAAAGAATTTCTGGAGCACAGAGGATAGAATAACAATTCCACAGGAGACGAAGAGTTTGGGAAACACCTCCCAGAGCAGGTGCTGTTTACAGTGGGTTCTGATGTGTAAAACAGGAGTTCTCTAGGTGGTGAGAACAGCAAGTATAGAGCAGGAATGTGCAAAGTGTCATGGTTAATTCTAGGAATCTCAAGTAGTTTCGCATTCTTTGAGAGTAGGGCGCTGTATGGGGAGTGTTGGGAGATAAGCCAAGATCATAAAAGGTCTACATGCCTGGTTAACCATTTGGACATTCTTTTGTGGGCAGTAAGGTGGGAGGCTGCTAGGGCTTTTCACAAGAGAGGCATAGGAGCAGAACTGTGTTTTAGAAAGGAAATCCTAGTGGTTATGAGGGATGGATTGGAGGGTAGAATTAATGGTGGCCAGATGGTGGCCAGTAGTTGTCTATTTCATCTGTGAGGTGCAGCAAGACACCATGAAGGCCTTGGATCTGACAGGGAGGAGCACCTGAATGCAAGCAAGAGCGAAGACCCAGAGCAGGACACATGGGGACCACGAGGGACCGTGAGGGGGATATGAAGGACTTCCTGTTTTCTAAAGTGGCAGACTGAGTTGGCAGGGCCTCCAGTGACCTGGAAAGGAGATATTTGGAGGAGGAATGAGTTTGGTGGGGAAAATAATGAGTTCACTTTCAGACACAGTGATTCCGATGTGTCCATGGAACATTCAGAAATGGCCTTTGGGAACTTGGATTTGGAGTTGTGGAAAAAGGCCTGGACTGAAGCAGTAGACTTGGATGTTGCAAGTCTAGTGGGGATCAGTGAGGCCACTAGTCCACAGAAGCTGGTCCAGGGAGGTCAGGTGAGAGTGAAGAGTAAGCGAAAAGCCGAGGATGGAGCCCTGTGGGCCATAGAAGGGTTGGCCGGGGAAGAGGAATCTGCAGATGGAACTCAGAAAGAACTGATAGGAAAATGTGGAGAAAAGCCAGGAAAATCCCTTCGCAGGATCCAAGAGAAGAGAGAACGGCCACAGAGTGGTGAAGATAAATAAAGACTGCGTGTGCACTGCAGCTAACTCCAAGGACTGCGCATGGCAGCAGTGCCCATGAGCGCAGTGCCCGTGCCTCAGGGCCGCGGTGGCCTCCCCGTGGTCTGAGCCCGTGGCATGCTATGTGGCATTGTGCTGAGCGGGTGGAGATCTGGTTTCCAGGCAGGAGTGGAAGGCAGCCAGACAGGAACTAGGAGTGAATATGCATGGTGGGTAATATATGCAACACGGCCTCCTTTTTTCCTTTGTTTTTGTAGAAGCCTGAAAGCAATCCTTAAAATTGGCCTTGGAGACAGTCACAGTGCCCAGGCACTTTTATGAGGGTGCTTTCTTCATTCTTTTCTCCAGGCTGAGTCCATCTGCCCCTGGATGTCCTAATGGCTGGCAACCAGAAGTTTGTGCGTGTGTCCCTTTGTGCGTGTGTCATTTATGGCTTTGGAACCTGCAGAAAACTGGTCTCTTAACTCTTAATACCTGTGTAAGAATGTGAGGATTTACCAAATCCCTGTAAGATGGGAGGCTTTTCTTTATTTCTTCTGATTCTTCCCAAGGAGGAAGTATAGGGTAGACCCCATTGATTGCCAAAGATGGGGTTGATTACAGATAATATCAACACTATTCAACAGGCAAAAAACCTAATTGGCCCCATTTTTGTATGACGTACTAGTAGTTGAGGACAAATGGTTTTGCTCTAAGAAGATGAGCCTGAGGGGTTGCCAGTGGAAGGAACAGTAAAATAAATGATGCCGCTTCAAAGAAACTGTGCAGCTACAAGCAGTTCCTGGGTTTCAGGACCTACACGGGGGCTCTGGCGGGACACCGTGCAGCTTCTCCATGCCCCTCTGGCATGTCCCCTGCGTGCTGCGGCTGGCTTCTACCTTTGTTCTCTGCTGCGCATCTGTGGTCCTCAGCTTCCTGGGAGATGAGCAGCAGGCATGGGAGGAGGAGCTGGGCCGCCAGGACTGAAGGTGCACCGAGGCCAGAGCAGGAGGGGGTGGGGAGGAGGGAGAATTCCAGCTCCCCCTAGGGAGGAAGCAGACGGCCCTTCTCAGCCCTGAGCAGAGCAGACACCTGTGAGGAAGCTTACAGACCACCCCAGGTTTCAGCTGCATTGTGGGTTACGTGGTCTCCTGGCTGCCTGGGAAACAGATGACTTCTAATCCCATTATTTCAGTGACAAAATGTCCTGTGAAGAAACAGGTTACAAATAACAAATAAACACAATAGACTTAAGGGGCGCCTGGGTGGCTCAGTCGGTTAAGCATCCAACTCTGGATTTCTGCTCAGGTCATGATCTCAAGGTTCTTGTGTTCAAGCCCCGAGTGGGGCTCTATGGTGCCTGTGCAGAGCCTGCTTGGCATATTCTTTCTCCTTCTGTCTCTGCCCCTCCCCTACTAATGGGTGCCCTCCCTCTATCTCAAAATAAATAAATAAACTTTAAAAAAATAGACTTAATTTTCTAGAATAGCTTTAGGTTCACAGTAACCTTGAGCAGAATGTATGGAGAGTTCCCGCATGCCCTCTGCCCTCCCCACACCATGCACAACCTCTACCACCCTGTCAGCATCCCGCTGCTATGAAGTTTGGAATAGGGATTCATGATTCATCAGCTGGGGTTACGTGGGGCAGCTTTTGGTTTTAACTTTTTTTTTTTTTAATTAGTTACAGACGGGCTTTCTTTTTTGTCCAATAAGAAGCTAAATAGCTCACAAGAGCCTTAAATTTGTGTGTGTGTGTGTGGGGGGGTGGTTTTTGTTTTAATAAAAACTTCAATTTAGGAGCAGACCTATAGATTTCAGTAGAATACAGTTAGAAGTTAAAATATAGTATATCCCCTGCCCCAGCTTTCCAGTTACAAGTGGTATAAGCACTGGACACCATCCTTTGGAAGGGAGTGGTGATCAAGTGGGGGAAATGCCATATTTTTTTTTGTGACCAAAGCACCCAAATCCCATCTTTGTAGCTATGACTTTTAACTTCCTACCCTGAGATGGTATTCATTTCTGAGGCACTGCCAGGAGTTGTTTTTCTGGTTCTGCTCTGGATTTGCAAGTTTTCTTTCCAGGGCTTGCTGCAGCCCATGACCCACATTTGGAAGCAGCTGGAAGGCTGGGTGCTCTGGGCTGAGGAGGCAGAGGAGGCCAGGACCGAACCCAGATGCAGACAAACCTGCCCCCCACCCCCGCGTGGGCTCCAGGACACCGTGTTCTAACTGAAGGTGCCCACCAACCCCAGCAGTCTGTAACGTGGACATTTTCCTGTTTGATGAGAAAGAGAAGCAGAAAAATAGCAGCCAGAAAGCCATTTGGTGTTTCAGCTGTGTTTACACAGTGGGAACATGAGGTAGGTCGAAACCCAGTGTTTCCTTTTGAGTTAAATACACACTTATAGGAGGAAACTGAAATTCAGCCTGGCCCAGCTGAGAGGTGGGATGGCTGAGGAGACAGAACTGGACGAATGTGCAGCTTTCTTATTCCTACCCTTCCCGGGTCCGGTGTGGGATTCCGAACATCCCTGGTCTGCTGATGGCTCAACAGCTAGGCAGGGGGTCAGTAGAAAAAGCAGAGATATAGAGTCAGCACAGACTTCATTAACCTTTTCACCAGCAAGCAATGATTATTCACCGCTTCCAAGCCTTGTTGGCATGGCACTCGTTGGCAATGATGTTATCTGCCGGGGGCACTGAAGCAATGGGTGAGGCCCTCACGGCCCAGGGGCTCTGTCGGCTCCAGCCTCTGCTTAGGGCGCTCCTTAGGCCCACTCGTTGGGAAGCTACCAGAACAGTGCTGAGCACAATGTAGGTATTCAGTAAAACACGTGCTGATTGAATGGACGAATCAGTGACTCTGGGCTTACAGTGTGGTGCTGGCCTCCCCCACTCTCTGGGTACCCTCCTGAGGCTGTTTCACAAGGCCGTGAAAGAGGACGCGTGACATGATGTGACTAAACTGTCTGTCCCTGTGGGTGGTGCATGGCCACTGCTTAGGAGATAGTAGGGTCCCATACTCCAGTGGGTTTTTTTTCCCTCTAGGAATTTAAGTGATGCATAGGAAGAAAACCCTTGCTGAATTCTAAACTTCAGGAATTAAAAATTAGTAGACAGAGTAAAGCCTCTTGGATGTGACCTAATTGTTTTATTTATTTACTTGTTTATTTAATTTATTTTCTCCAGGTCTGCTGAGAGACAATTAACATATAACATTGTCTTGTGTACAGCATAATGATTTGATATGTGTATATGCTGCAAAGTGATCACCACAATAAGTTTAATTCACACCTGTCACCTCACAGCGTTACAAATTTTCTTTTCTTTGTGATGAGAACTTTTAAGACCTGCTCTCTTCGCAAGTTTCAAATATATCTTACAATATTGTTAACTATGGTCCTCATGCTGTACGTTACATCCCCAGAACTTAATTTATCTTCTAACTGGAAGTTATAAGACCCCTTTCCCCCTATTGTGGCCTGATTGTGACCAGACATTTAGGGGGAATAAAACCTTAAAGGTTTTTTTTTTTGGTTTGTTTTGTTTTTTAGTTCCTACCTGAATATTTTTAGGCTTAACTCCTGGCATTGATTTGCATGCATGCCTAAATTCACACTTCAATTTTTCAGACACCTGCTTCTGCAGAACTGAAATTCTTTGGAGGTTTTGAGGAGTGGGTTGGTAGCAGGTGTTAACATTCTTCAAGTCATAAGCAGGAAGGCAAGAGAGAGTTGGCCCATTCCCTGTCCCTGTCACCCTCTGAAACGTCTATGACTGGACACTGAGATCATTTATGTTGCTTTTCTAACACAAGTAACATTTCTGGGGCTGACTGTGATATGCTGAGGAATCCATTAGCGCGAGAGTGGAAGGGAACAGTAAGCATGGCGTGGATGAGCCCTGTGCAGCCCTGCCGTGGCATCACGGGGAAGCCCGGAGGGCCCTGCCTGTCCCGTGGGCCTTCCCAGGAGAGCGACTTTGAATGCTGTTGACAAGCTGTAGCAACTGGCAGTTAAGCCACAGGCTGTCTTTCTGACCCGTGGCCTGACTGCACTCAGCCTTCGACCTCCCAAAGTAGTTGATGTCAGGAGAGTTGAGTGAGAACCTTCCATGAGTCTGCCTTCTTGGGAAGCAGGTTCTAAGTTGGTCTTCTCCGCCTTCCTTTGATCTGGACCAGCCAGCAATCTATCCAATGGAAGTTCCACAGAGATTGTCCCCACTGAACGGACTTGCTCCCATAATGCCTTGTTATTTATTCTGGCAACTTCAGTAGGGCTTTGAGAGGGAGCCGCCAGAAACCTGTGCCTTCTCTGGAACCTCCACCCTCTCTGAAAGTCATACATTTTTATTTTAAACAACAGCAGCAGCAACAACAAATGGCTGGTCTAAATGCCTATGAGAGATTCCTTAGCTATAGAAGCTAACAGATTTGAACGAGTTACCTGATGGTTCTTCTCCAAGGAGCCACATTACTGCGAAGCAGCTGGGCGGATCAGGGGACCGGTTAGCCCTCACTGGTTTGTCATGAAATGCAGACAGGTTTCATGACACCTTTGTTCTTTGGTGTTTGCCAACGCAAAGAAAAATATCCTGGTAGGTAGATTTTATTTTTCCTCATTGCCCTTTGAGAACTGTGCCAAATTGGCTTCTAGAAAAAAAAAAATAGAACAAAAGAGCAAAGGTTTCAAGATTGGAACCATAGATGTCAGCTTGGCTTCAGAACATACTAATTTAACCATGTAGTGGTCTACTTAGCTCTGCGAACCAAGAAGTCCTGAGCTAGGCTCTCCGGGACTGATGTGGGGGTTGGACAGTGCCAGTGGGGACCAGGATGGTCTCACCTCTTCAGTCTGCCATCTTGTGCAGGTAGACCTTTGCCCTCCTGGGCATTGCCTCAAGGCTGCAAGATGACTGTGACACCTCCAGCGTGACATCAGCCTCCCTGATAGGAAGAAAGTGAGAGGGCAAAGTAGAAGGGGATAGTACCTATGTGAGAAAAAGTCAAGGGCTGCACCAGAATTGCTGTTAAGTTTCCTGGGCCATCCCTCACTGCTAGAGAGAGTCCAGGAAGGTGAGTGATTTAGCTGGATGCCTGGATGCTCTGAACAAGACTGATGTTTCTGAGGACGAGGAGGGAAGACGGGATGGATATTGAGTGGCCACGAAGCAGCGCCTGCCTCATTACAAAATAACCATTCCCCCAAACTTATAGGATCATAGATCTCATAGGGACTTTCTATATGGCTGAGCACAACCCCTTCATGACACAGATAAGGGATCTGCTTTATTTCCTTCTACTTCTGTTGCCAGAAACCCCAACTGCGCTTTCCAGCCTTCCTGGGCTGAGCCACTCACCCCTGATGTGTAAACTGTGCCCAGAATGTGAGTGGGCTGTGAAGTCCCTTTCACCCGGGAGGAGAGTGGCAGGGACACGGGCAGTTTGTATATGGGAATCAAAAGGTCTGATTATGCTTTCTCAGGAAGAGCAGCTGGCCAACAGAAATTACTAGGTGCCTCAGAGGACAGAACCTGGAGTCTGGCCTCCTGGAATGGGCACGAGAAAATAGAAGCCGCAGCCCTGCCATGAAGAGCAAGCCAGAACAATCCCACATGTGAGACAAAGTAGAGACTCAGGCTGACAATGAAAGAAGTCCATGGCCGACCGAGTAGCCAGGCCAGAAAGGCAGCTTTGGAGGAACTGGCCCTGAGCAGGGATTTGTAAAGGTCTATTATTTGGTGGAGAGCAACGAGGTATTAAAACAGTGATTTGAGAGTAAGCAGCTTTGCCTGGCTGGAGCCATTTAACAATTCCAGCCTGAAGCCTGGTGTGTTTTCTTTAGAAGAGCGGCCTAGAGGTGACGCTGTTTATGGATTCCTCGCAGAGGGAGTGTGAACTTAGCCGGATTTATTGGTACCAGCTTACCCTTTGAGTTTTCCATTCCAACCCTCTTCTTCCCTTCCCCCATCTCCTTAGGACTGCCTGTAGCCCTGACATTTCATTTCTGCTCTTGCTTCTCCTGTGCTTAGAATGTGAGGGGGCTGTGAAGAGGCCCACTTCTTTGGGTGCCCAGCCGGTCTCCTCAGTGCTGGACCTGTGTGCCTGGGAGTCCTCTGGGGGGCATTCTCCACCCTTACTTCAGGGCCATGTGGCAGAGGAGGCCAAAATGAGGGGACTGGCATCTCAGGCTCTTATGCCCCAAGGTGGAACAGGCAGATGGTGTTTGGCATTGAGAGTGTCTCAGCCTCGGCTGCTGTCACAGAGTACTGTGGACGGGGTGGCTCAAACAATGGACATTCATTTCTCACAGTGTGGAGGCTGGGAGGTCCAAGATAAGGGGTCAGCACATTCTTCCTGGTGGGGGCCCTCTTCCTGGCTCTCTTCACACTGTGACCTCACATGGTGGCGACAGAGCTCTGGTCTCTCTTCCTCAGAGAGCCTTAATCCCGTCATGGAGATCCCATGCTTATGACGTCATCTCACCTGAATTACCCCACAAGATCCTGCCTCCAACTACCGTCACATTGGGGGTTAGGACATCAGCAGGAATTTTGGGGTGACACATTCAGTCCATAGCACTGGAGTTTCATGAGGCTCCCAGGTGACAACTGGTGATGGCCAGGGCAGTGTGAGTTCTGCTGGCAGAAGCCTGTGAGAGGTGAACCCCTGTGGAGTACGGTCCTTAAGCTGGGTCCGTGACTCCAATGGGTCTGGGAACCTCCTGAAATGGACATTGAGGTTTAGTGCGTTTTTTATCGCATTTTCTGAAGTTGTTTTTGACCCTGAAAATGTGAAGAGCTAGTATCCTGGAGATTATATTTCTAAAGTGGAGGCTGGGAGGGATCAGGTCTGTGGATAGCGGCGCCCACCGCCAGCATCCTGTAGGCATGGCCCACCACAGCCGTGCTGCTGCCCATCCCCCAGAATGTTCCAGGGACGCCCTGCTCCCTCTTGCTGTACACTAATCAGACCCTGAATGCTGACATGTGATGTCACCTGCCCAAGCACGAAAGAGAGCTTCACCTGCAATCAGCACTTTGCCTCCAAAACCTAACCCTTTGTCTTTGTCTTCTTGGAAACAAATTCCACCTGTCCCCCAACTTTTATTTTCAGAGAATGTATTAAAAATGAGCAGTTTACATCATATGCCACAAAAAAAATCTTACTTATTAAGGACATTTCATAGTACTCTCAAGATACTGACTCACAGCAGACAAAAGTTGAAGCTTTCTTTTCTGACCATAGACAGAGGGCTCTGACTAATATACTCATTCATACCCCCCACTGCTGAAACTAGCTTGCCCGTATGTTTTTCTCTTCTACTTCCTGGTTCTCCCACATTACAACTTCTTCTCTACATCCATTTTGAATTTTAATTGACCTAATATTATATGGTTTTTTACTTAAATGTTTTTATTCATTTTTGAAACAGAGACAGAGAGGGTGCAGGGGAGGGGCAGAGAGAGAGGGAGACACAGAATCCGAAGCAGGCTCCAGGCTCTGAGCTGTCAGCACACAGCCCGACACCGGGCTTGAACTCATGGACCATGAGATCATGACCTGAAGTCAGACACTTAACCAACTGAGCCACACAGGCGCCCCTTCTGTGTTTTTTTTAAGCCATTGAAATAACTTTTGAAACATGGTAAACACAAGAAAATTTAAAAGCACAGACCTTCCTAGAATCTGGGCTTAGCCTAGGGCTGGCTCACTCCTGACCTGGGATAGTCCCTGGAATGTGTGGAGACATTTTCCCAGGTTCTATCTCCCCTTTTCCCACCCAGGCTTCTTCTTGCCTCCTTCCTGTCTCACTTTTTCCATTCTTGTGTCCTTTGCTCTCCTCCTTTCTTTCTGTCACCTAGGCCCTTCCCTTCTCTTCTCCTTCTCCTTCTTCTCTCTGACTCTGCCACTGTTTCTAGAGCTTTGCTCAGTCCTGACAGTTTGAGGACCTGAACCGGAGTTTGGAATCTGTTCTTAGATTCTCCTGCCTCGCTGCAGGGACTTGTGGGTCTCAGCCGATGATGGCGTTCTGGAGGCGGTCACAATAATGCTATGCATTGTTAAGGGTCTTTGGTGGGGGGAGGGGGGTGTTGGGGGCTTGGAAACTGCAGAATTGACTTTCCAAATGTATGGATTGCCTAGGGACTCGGGGGGGGGTTCCATTGTGGAGTCGCTCGGCCAACGTATAAAGAACAGGAGTAGCTACAGGAAGAACTAGTCACTCTTACATATCGATGAGGAATTGTTTTGGTAAACAGTGGAAAACATCTTCCCTGTTTTGCCTTTCTTGTCTCCCTCCCCAACAGCTGAAATTCTGGGAACTTCCAGCCTATAGCTCTGCCAGCTTTGGAGCAAATATCAAGGGAGCCAGGCCCACTGGTTGGGAATCTGGATCTAGGTTTGCTATTTACAGGTATCTGTGATGCTTGGGGGAAGCCCTGAGCACTAGCAACCCTTCCTGCCCCCTCCCCCGTTGTCTTTGTCCAGGCCTAGTGTGTGGCCCACCAGGCTGAGACCTTCTTAACTCGGCCTCTGATCACCTCTGTGGCTGATCCCAACCCTGAGTTGCTTCAGGCCAGATAAACACCTTGGAACTTCCAACTGTGACCATTCCATGGCCTAGAGCAATGGCTTTTGAGCTTGGCTACCTGTTATAATGACCTGACAGCTTAAAAAATCTTGATGTGTGGGTCCCAGCCCAAGAGATTCTGATCCAGTTGGTTCTCGGATGAGGCTTGGGCAGCAGGAAATTTTAATAGCTTCCCTAGTGATTCCAAAAGGAAATGAAGGTTGAGAACTGCTGGCTTGGAGCTTTGCTACTCCAAGCGTGGCCCATAGACCAGCAGTATGACCATCACCAGGGAGTTTGTCACTGACCTGCAATCCCAGCTCCTACTCCAGACTTTCTGGATGATAATCTGAGGATCGACAGGTCCTCAGCTGATTCCCATGTGTATTAAAGTTTGAGAACCACTGGCAAGGTGTTCTGCAGCCCTTCCTGTGAGGCCGATGGACACCAACCCTGCCAAAGTCCACTGAGTGCTGATGCCAGGCCAAGCTAGATAGAACCCAAGAAACTGATTTGCTCCCCACCACCACGAAACCCTCCGGGATCCACTCTACATCTGGGTGCAAGGGTCTGGGCAGCAATCCTGTTCTGAAATTAAGGTCCAGTGGGATGGGTTGCAACCCATGCTTTGGGATATGTTGGCCTGATGACATGAGCTTGTGGTGCTTTGCCCAGTCTACCTGGCAGAGTTTGCCCTGTCCTAACCCTGGTGGAAGTAGGAGAGTAAAACTAAAAGCTAAGACTTCATGATAACGAATAAAAACACTAGAGCTGGGAAGACTGGACCAGAGATAATGGGTGCGCGGCACCTGTGGTGCCCTTTCCCCCTCCTCACCTGCAGCAGACACCTGCTCTTAAGCCCTCCTCTTCTCCCTTCTGGGCTCACACTTGACCCGAGTCCTTCTCAATAGAGCATTCCAGGTAGACATTGCCAGTTCCTCAGATTTTGCACTCAAGACACAAATATTTTGATTTTCCTTCTTCCCAGAGTAGCATCAGTTACTCCTCATATTGGGACTCTTAAAGTTTTGTCACACAATGTCTGAGTTCTCAATAACCTCTGAGATGCTACCAGCACCTTTCCCTTCATTTTTCTGCTCTTTCTAGGCCATCGCAGCCAATTGGTTAAATGAATGCACATGTCTCTGAGATTGTCCTCTGTGTCTCCATTCCACGCATCTTTCTCGAGCAGCACTCTGTGCCCAGCGCTGCAGTGGGCCAGGATTTGGGGAGGCACAGACTAGTGGGGACCCAGTCCCCATCTCAGCTGTGTCATCTCTGCTGCCCTTTCCTCATCATTTGGTGGGAATAGCAGTGGATTGGTCATTTGACTTCCTGCTCCCCAGGGTCAAGCCTGACCAGCATCCTACATTCTTTGCCTATTCCCTGTCATTCAAAAACAAAGTGACCTGACTTCCTAACCTTCACATGACATCAGGGCTGACCATTAGCCCATTCCTGTACCACCAGCCTTCATGTTGACTTGAGCTCATGGGCCAGGTGGGTAGAAGGTGATGCTGTCAGGGAGTGAAGCTGGGCGGGGTGAGGTGGGGTGGGGTCTCAGCGAGCAAGAGGAACTGGAGAGACTGGGAGACCTCAGGACCTATTCACAGGAAGTAGCCGTCACTCAACCCCAATAGCCTCTTACCGCATAGGAATTTGGGCCCAGAGTTGGCAGGTACCTGCCTTTAAAAGAAGCCAGAAATACAGACTTTTTTGTGTGTGACTCTCTTGTTTTTAAAAAATTGCTCCCCCATGTCTTGCCAATAAATGAAAGCAAAAAACATAGAGTAGGTATATTTTGGTTTTTAAGATCTAATTGGCTTTATTAAGTGATTTGTGAATCAAGCAGCATCCCATCTAACAAATTGATGCTCCCAAAGTAGATGTCTTTATAGGCTATTCAGAGATAAATCATAGACTCTCCCAACGTCCACGGAAATCCAACAAAGGCTTCAACCACGTCAACTATGCTGAGATTGTCCAGACCCAGACACGGCTCTCTCGGGTTCTGGTTTATCTACATTTCATAAAAAGAGTGCTGCTTCTGCACCCATCTGAAATGCTGCTGGAATAACAACCAGAAATGGCATCAGGACATTTTATTTGCTTCATCCTGACTGCTTTTCAAGCCCATCTTTTCCATTGCTCATTCTGTTTTAAGAGAGATTATCCTATCTGACTTTGATTTCAGTTTTTCTGTAAAGTGCTTTCAGATTACAAAAAATGTAGCTATAAGTCAGGTAACTACATTCTGGGTTCATGGAGCTCAGTAGTCTCTGATTTAATTTTATTTATCTTGGCCTCATTTGCTTCATTTGTAACGTGGAATGATAATACCCATTGATTTCACAGGGTTGGTATGAGGATTAAATATAATTTTTTATGTGGAATCAATTTAGAAAATGTTAAGAGTGCTCCCTGCTTGTAAAGTATTAAGTGCAAATTAAAAGGCACTGCAGGAATCTGCTTCCACATTTCTTAACAAGGTTTATTGGTGTTGCTGCATATGATTGATTTATCTACCTATTTGTCGTCTTCAACAGGAAATTAATATACAGGCTTTTCTGAAATTGTTACTAATTATTTGATTAAATTCCTTATAGGTTATACCAAGTTTCTTCTCATAATCACTATTTGTCATTCATTTTTTCTGAACTCCTGTAGGTATTATTTGTCCCCACAGTTTTTTTTTTTTAAGTTTATTTATTTATTTTGAGAGAGCAAGAGCAGGGGAGGGGCAAAGAGAGCAAGAGAGAGAGAGAGAATCCCAAGAAGGCTCTGAATTGTCAGTGTAGAGCCCGATGTGGGGCTCAAACTCAGGAATCCCAAGATCGAACCTAAGCCAAAATCAAGTCAGTCGCTTAACGAACTGAGTCACTCAGGTGCCCCTGACATCACAGTTTTATCTTGAACTTGTTGCACTGTTGCATAGCTACCTCATGTCTGCTCTGGGTCTTCAAGCAGAGGACGGGATGTTGCCGCTCCATAGTTGTTGCAACCAAAGCATTCTCTTTTTGGATTGTCTGGACTGAGAAACCCAGGGAGAGTTTATTGCCAATCCTCCTCTTTTTGCTAGATTTTGAGAAGACCTGCAACTCTATAGCCTTCTTCTGTAGATAGGAGGCAGTGTAAGGAGGAGAAGGAAACTGGCAAGGATGGAGGGAGGCAGCTGGGCAGTGTGTAAGTGTGTAAGTGTGTAAGGCAGCTCAGGGAGAGTTTTTAGACCCGAAGTTTCCTCCCACACCACCTCCCCACCCCAACTCCCATGCTGCCTTTTTTTTTTTTTTTAATGGAATAAAGGCAAATCTTCCCAACCCCCACCTCTGCATCTTTTGCCCTTTGTGTTTGTTGTGTGTGTTGGTGTGCGCATATAGGAAATCTGAGTACTACAAGCTGCATAGCTAGCGGAATTCTTTTGTCTCCACCTTTTGCCCTCTCCCACTCCCACTGGTCAGGGCTCATGGGAAGTGATGCATTTTTGCCTATCCCTTTGTCTACATATTTGAATTACCTGGAGAGATTTTTAAAAATATAGATGCCTGAGCCCCACTCAAGACTGAGTCAAATTTCTTGAAGAAGGGGCCTAGGAGTTTTTTAAATAGTCCCCAGATCAGATTTGTATTTACACCGAGGTCGGTAATTTATTATATAACATATAAAAAAGAAAATGGGGTGATGAATGAATATATTGGTGGATAGATTTGTGGTAAAGCAAGAACAAGAAAATGTTAATGGTAGCATCTAGGTGGTATGCATGTAGTATTCATTACAGAATTCTTTCCCCTTTGCTCCATTGATATTTTTCAAATTAGAACGTTGAAGAGAAAAAAACTCCCACACTTCTCTAGATGATTAATTTGGGGTCAATGCTACCTAAGGCCTGATGTTTGAGATGGGTGGAGAGAGACCGCATCTGTTCTGTGGAAAAGAGTGTTGGGTTAGCAGGCCTGAGCAAGGCCTGGTGCCTGGTGGCCATTGTTTATTTAGGAAAGGGACCCTAAGAAAGCCCCAGGGAGAAAATAGGTGAGAGCAAACTCCTGGCTGATAAAATATCCATGTTGAACCCAAACTTGACTAGTTGAGATTCTGAGCACCATTAATTCACATAGTAGCCGCGAGAAAAAATAGATGTTTTTGAAAGATGCTGATTCTTTGATAGGAACATCTGGTTCCTAAATGTGAGAGCAGAGTCTTGGAGCTGAGAAGCGTTGAGGGTCATCTGGTCAAGCCTCCCACTCTGTGTCTTTCTCAGTGGCCTGAGCTGAATTGCATTTGATTTGTGCAGCTGGACAGAGTGATTCTAAGGTCACTGGTTTGGGGATGAAATCACTTTTAATTCTAGCAAATGGATATTTCCTCAGAGGAAAATAAAAGCTGTTTTGTGCAAGGCTTGATTGCGCCTCTCTTTCCTGCTAGTTTACAGTCGGGCGTTGAGGCAGCGGCAGATGCACAGTGCCTCAAGGAGGGTGTGCTGCGCGGTGCCTGTGTGTTCCTTCCCACTGAGTCATGGGTCCCGGTCCTCCCAGAAGTGCGCAGAATGAAGTCTCTTTCTCACTTTCCTGCTCCCCAAACTTCGTGCTGCTTCTAAGGAGTACAGAAGCAAAGGTCCTTCTGTCCTGCCTGGGGGGGTGGGGAGCGAACAACAGAGGCCCTTTAAGGGAGGGCGAGGGGGCAGGAGTCCTGCAGATGGGAGGTTACAGGGTGTCAGCCAGCCCCTCGGGAGCTGCAGCCAGCTCATGGCAGAGGCCAAAGTACGGGACTCACTTGTGGGTTCCCGAAAAGAAATACCCTGCGGATTATGAGTCACTTTCCACCTCCTTTCCAGAGCCTCTGGGGCTCCCAGAGAACTCAGACAGTCTGGTCTCCTGGGCTTTTTGAAGCTTTGATATGGATTAAACTCTTTCCCAGTCTGTCTACACAGCGAATGGCCTTGCTGAGCCTGATCTGTGACTTCTCTTTCAGTTTCCACACCTAGAAAATACAGAGAGATATTAGTCTCCAAGCCCTTTCAGCTTACGGTATCTACTTTTTACAATGCTTTTTGGTTTATAAAATACATTCATAGACCTTATCCCCTTTGAATCAGGCAGTCTCCTAAAAGGGTTTGAGGATCTCAGGGCGCGATGCCAGGATGTAGTCTCTTCTCCCTCTGTAACCTTTCCTTGAGTGACTTCTGTTGTTTCAATTACCACCTCCATGACGACAGACCTATAATCTCTATCTTCAGTCTGGATCTCTCTCTGAGACCTGATTATCCAGTTGCTAGCTTGTCTCTCCATTGGGCTGTTCCTCAACACTGACCTGTGCTGCTTCTCTCCCCCGGGCTGTACCTAAAACCTATTCCTTATCTCAGTGAAGAGTGCAGTCCCTCATGCACTTGGGAAGTCCAGGTACCTGCGAGCCATGCCTGCCATCCTCTCCCTAGATCGTCATCTTCAGTCTGTCATTCGGTCACTATGGACGTTTCCTCCTAAAGGTCTTGACTCCATTCACTTCTTCCCATCTCCTTGGCTGCCCCATTAGGGCAAAGCTACCCCCATCTGTTACCAGGACTATTGCAGTAACCTATTAACCACTCTCCCCTCATCAATTTTGCCTTCTCCTTCCCATGATCTTTAAATTTAGGAGAAATATTTTGAAATGCAAATCTGACTAGGTCACTGTCATTCCTTAAACTTCTAAGTGGCTTTATATTGCTGTTATGATTAAAAAAGATATCCTAACAAGGCCTATATCTTCCTTCTGTGGGTTGATGTCTGTATAGTTTTCCCCTGGCAATCTGTGCTCCAGCCCTAGACATCTATTCCCTTTTGTAAGTTTTTAAAATATATTTCTTTCTGCCACAGGGCCTTTTCACATACTATTCCCTTTGTCGGGAGCCTTCTTCTCTTCTCCCCTTTGCCCACCTAACTGCTGCTTATCTGTTAGCTTGAGCGTGAGCCTTATGGAAACTCTTCTTGCTCTTGGAGATCTGGCTTTATTTCAGAGGGATTATAAGATTTATATTCTCTGCTCATTATTTTGATTGATGGACATCTCACGTAGTAGTGTAAATTCCAGTAGAACAAGGATCTATTTGCCTCTCATCACTATTGTATTCCAGTACTGAGCATGCAGAAATATTTGTTCAGTGGATGAGCCCAATGGGGCAGACAAGACAGGACTTGTTTTTCCTTTTACACAAGGGGATTGTTTGTTTATTTTTATTTATTTATTTATTTTAATGTTTATTTATTTTTGAGAAACAGCGAGAGACAGAGTGTGAACAGCGGAGGGGCAGAGAGAGGGGGAGAGACACAGAATCTGAAGCAGGCTCCAGACTCTGAGCCATCAGCACAGAGCCTGATGCGGGGCTTGAACCCATGAACTGTGAGATCATGACCTGAGCTGAAGTCAGACGCTTAACTAACTGAGTCACCCAGGCACCCCAGGGGATTGTTTTTTTAAAAACCAGATGCTTGGCATTTCACTTTTCTTTCTAATTATTTCTATTTTTATTATTTCTTTACTTTTATTTCTAAGTTTATAACATGGCTATTTCTGCTTCTCATCGGTTACTTCTGCTCACGTTTCTCATTCCCAGCTGATTCTAGCTTTGTGCCAGCAGAGTCCGAGCCATCATTGGTCTGGAAATGCTCTGCATACACTGCCAACTCATAAAATGGCTTTAGATCACTAGTAATCTTGGGAAAACCTGCATAATGAACTACTGGAGAACGTAACTGTGAATATAGATGGGAGAGTCATTCACTAGAAGCTTTGTATGGGTAATTAAACAATGAACCTGAGTTTCTAAGGGCGGGGATGAGACTGCATTGTAAAGCCCCGGCTGACTGAGACCCCTCTTGCCCGTCTCACGTTTTGCCTGCATGGCTTTAGGAAAAATAACCTGCCCCTTGTGATGTCCCAGATACAACATGCTGAGCCTCAGGGCATAATAATGCATCTGGTACCAGATGGGTCCCCTTGCTACTACTTTCTTGGCTAGAAGGCATCTCCTCTTGCCTTTGGCTGCTTACTCCCTCTGAGGAGTGCAGTAGACTAACTTGTTCTAGCTCTGTGTCCTTCCGGCTTTCAGGGGCCCTGCGGAGGGATCTCCACTGTGTTCAAAGAGAACGGGCACCTCTGGGTCACTGGCTAGAAAACTGTGATGTGTGCTCCCTGCTGTTGCACTAAGCTGATTTAGTAAAAGCTTATCAACTTAGTGCACATGCCCACTGTGAGCTTGTGGAATTCAGAGAACACCCAGTATCTCTACCCCCCAGGACCCAAGTCTTCTACACAGGCAAAAAATGGGAACAGGGCTGTCAGTGACTAAGTCCATCATTAGCGGAGGAATTTCAGTTCGTGTTCATCTTGCATACTAGGTTATTTCTTCAGTTTTCCTGGAAGGTGTGCGTGTATGCCCATGCATACACACAAGCATATGTTTTCTCATACATCAATAATTCTTGCAGAGGCCCCAAAGCCCCTATCCCTGTGTGGGCAACTGGGGACTCTACCCAAAGGTCACAGGAGAACTTTGTTGCCAGGGTGTGTGTATGAGAATTTGCTAGTGTGAAAATACTCCCTGCGTTGGTTGACATACAATGTATTTACTGAAGGTATTGAATGTTATGGAGCATACCTTGGTGTTTAATTCCCTTAGATAAATCTTGAATTCATCATCAGGAAATCTGCCCTTATTATAGATTCATTCTTTTCCTTTTTTTAAAATCATGAATAACTGCTAGCGGGGCCTGGGTGGTTCAGTTGGTTAAGCGTCGACTCTCAATTTTGGCTTAGGTCGTGATTTCGCAGTTCGTGAGATCGAGCCCTGCGTTGGCCTCTGTGCTGACCACATAGAGCCTCCTTGGAATTCTCTCTCTCCCTTTCTCTCTCTGTCTCCCCCTCACCCATTCTTTCTCCTTCTCAAAATTAAATAAATTAATAAGCATTTAAGAAAAAATATAAAGAATAACTGTTATTGTTCATTACAAAAAAGATATTACCCCATTACAGAAACTGAAAAATAAAAAAGGCGTCTCTCAAAAACTCATTATATCTCTCTAAAACTGGTGTAAATCCCTGTTGCATTAGCATTCAGACATTTTTCTGCCAGTATTCCTTTCATATAGCTATAATTAGTATTTTTCACTTAACTTTTATGTCATACTCTTTTACATCTGGTGATAGACATTTTTCTTATTTTAATACTATTCCATATTTTTAAAACTTCAGTCTAATTAATATACAATGTTATCTTGGTTTCAGGGGCACAGGACAGTGATTCGGCAATTCTTGACATTATCTGGGACTCATCATGATAAATGTACTCTTAATTCCCTTTACCTATTTTACCTACCCGCCTACCCACCTCTCTTCTGGCAACCACCAGTTTGTTCTCTTTGTTCCTTACCTGTCACTTATTATTTTTTTTAAAAGTTTATTTATTCATTTTGAGAGAGAGAGGGAGAGGGCACAAGCAGAGGAGGGGCAGAGAGAGAGAATCCCAAGCAGGCGCCACACTGTCAGCCCAATGCAGGGCTCGAACTCACGAACTGCGAGATCATGACCTGCGCCAAAACGAAGAGTCCGTTGCCTAACTCACTAAGCCACCCAGTGGCGCCCCCCCAGTCACTTTTTAACGCCTCTATAGTATTCATTGTATGATTTGTCTTTCTCAACTAATATTCAAGTGTTGGAATTTTGGTGTTTCCCCCTCTTTATTTCTTCCTCTTTTAAATATGTTTGCTTCATTTTTAACTAATAATCTTGGAAAGTTGTGAAGAGCCAGAATATGCATTATAAACATCCCTGTGCTTTCTGTGACTTTCCAGAGAAGTCCATAATTGAGGTCGGAAGAACCTACAATAACGTGGTTTGCAACGGGAGAGGGGACCCCGGGTATTCCGATTGCTCAGCGTCAGGCCGAGTTCCGTGTGCACTCACATGTCATAGCATCGCCCTAGAGGGAGCTGCTCCGCCCTGTGTAACGGCTTCTATGTCTTCTAAAACTCTTTTTTTAAATATAGAACTCAAATTCTGGGAATACATGGGCAACTGTAGGCTTTGTGTAGACTTAATTGTTTTCTTTTAAATTTGTGTGTGTTTCAGTATTCCTGCTGACTTAATTGAGGGATTGCGTTCCTCCTGATGTTGGAAGCATGTGCTAGGCTTTTACAAAATACGGATGTTCTGAAGTGTCTCACACTGAGGCACACAGTTTGAAAGTAAGTGCAGTATAGGTGGACGTGCGCCGTGTAACAGTTCTCCTGTAAGTTGGAGAAATAGCTAGAGGAGAAGTCTGTTCTCAGAACAAGGCACATGCTGTTGGTTCCAGACATTCTTGCTGGGGGATACAGAAGGGTGTTTAACGGCCGCTGGCCCCACGCCCACTCTCCAGCCCCAAAGAATGTGCTGTGTCTGGGCCGCACTCAGTCATCAGGGCAGCGACTGTGGGGAGGGGAGAAGCCAGCCCTCCAGGTCCTCGGCCTGAGCCCTGAGCGTTTCCTGCTAGAAGAAGGGATCTGTTTTGACTTTGGGCTTCCCACCTAGCCCCTGCCCCTGCCCCGTGAGCTGCCCTGTTTGCAGAAGGAGGCTCGTGTTTCTTTCTCACAATTGCTGTTTTCTTCGCTGCAAGTGCTTTACCCTGAATGTAAAGGTAAAAACGGCATTTGTAGGAAGCTTTGTTTGGTAGAGAGGCGTCACCCTGTTCTCCCGTTACAGATGTGATATGTGGATCCATTCCAATATCTGTGGTTTTGGGCACATGCCGTGTTGCTGAAATTGCTTCTCTGTGTTTTACACAGGAGGGAGGGAGAAAAAAAATCCTAAAATAGAATAGTCGGCCCAGCCTTCAGGATTCTATCTGGGCAGTTTAAGTGGGGGGTAGTGTCATTTTGTCCCTTCTCAGATCAGTAATATAATAGTAACTTTTGTGCATACCTCATGTACCTCCTATCATCAACCCCTTGGGATTGGGTATTATTTTTGGCCCCGTTTTGGAGGTGAGGAAACTGAGGTTTGGAGACGTTAAGAAACTTGATTTTTCATCGGTGGTAGATAGTGTCTCCACACAGGTGGCCTGAATTCAGGGCTGGATGCGCCCGTAATCCGCATATAACCATTCCTTCCAGTGTCAGGGGGAGGAGCTTGTTGGGTAAATGGAAATGTCCTGAGGCTTCTGGAAGTTTTGCTTCTTAGGTTGGGGCTAATTTGTATTTTTTTCCTACCATCTTTTACTTATTTATTTATTTAAGTTTATTCCTTTTGAGAGAGACAGAGAAAGCGAGGAGGGGAGGGGCAGAGAGAGAGAGGGAGAGAGAGAATCCCAAGCAAGGTCTGTGCTGTCAGTGCAGAGCCCGATGGGGGGCTCCATCTCACGAGCTGGATGCTTAACCTACACTTTTTTATGTTGAAAAACTTCAGACCTGAGAGACAAGTTGTAAAAACAGTACGAGGAAGACCTATATCCTTCAACTAAATTCACCAATTGTGAACATTTTACCATATTAGGTTCTCTTTTTGTCTTACTCTGTGTGTTCTGTTGTGTTTTGTTGCTCACCCTTTAACACTTAGTTGAGCCATTAGGACATTTCGTCGTAGGCACTCTAGCAGGTGTCTTTGAAGAACAAAGACATGTTCCTGAACAGCTTCAGGTGACTCGAAACAACTGAACATCAATGCCCTGCTCTCTCCTAATATCCCCACATTCACATCGCCCGGCTTGTCCCCCAAACACCATTTATAGCTGGATTCTTTTCTCATCCAACATCTGATGACAAGTCAAACATTGCTTTCACGATTTGTAATTCCCGATATCCTGCACATTCTTTTCTCAGACTAGGAACAGTTTGCTTTGGCTGAAGTCGGAAGACCAGGGATGGTGCTACAGTTCCAGATTTTCCGTCCCTCCTGACGAAGCAGCCACACGACTGTCCTTACTTGACATGTGTTGTTTTACCGGGCAGCCTGTCTTCTTTCTTTTTTCTTCCTTCTCACTCCTCAGCTCTGTCTTTTAAATTCTTTCTTTTCCTTCCTTTCTCTTTTTCCTTCCTCATTTTCTTTTTTCCCTTCCTCTCCTTTCTCCCTCTTTCCCTCCCCTGCCCCCCACAAGACTCCTTCCGCGCTGTAATGATTTTATGCTTTAGCTTGGCAACTGGCGGTGTGGCAAGGAGAGCTGCCACTTATAAGTGAGCTACCTCACTTACAGGTGCAGACAGAGATCAGCAGTTAAGGAGGTGTGCCGGGGGCGGGGTGCTGACCTAGCTGCGGACCCCGTTGGAGGAGGCTGGGCTGGCACTGCGTCGGGCTAAGAGGCTGGATGTAAGGGAGGCCAGCTCCCGTCCAGGGAAGTATCCGCAATGGAACATAGGGAAAGGATGGGGTGCCCCACGGTAGAGTGGAAATGGCGCTGTGACATAATAGGAAGACGAGGACTTTGAGGCTACACAGACAGGTTAAATACCGACTGGCTGTATGATTTTGGTAAGATTGCTTAGCTTTTGTATCTATCTATCTATCTATCTATCTATCTATTTATTTATTTTTATTTGAGTATAGTTGAATTATTTAACTTTTTAAGTCTCCTGGTTTTCACCCACACATGGGAAGAGTCCTGTCTGCCGTGCAGGGTTGTGTCGAGGATTCGGTGTAAACACATGCTAAGTTGGTGGTCGGTCAGCCATACTGTTAGGTGCTGACGTGGCGTTGCATCCAGTGGGTGGAAGACTGCAGTGAAGGGAATCCCTAGTAGGTGGTGGCTGTAAGCTCGTGCGGTGGCCAGGGTGAGGCGGACCTGTCAGCGGATGAAGGCCCTTCGGGAAGGAGTTGGGCAGGTCCCCTGTTACTGGGAACTGGGAGGCAGGTAATGGTGATCAGACGCCAAACTCTACTCAGAAGCCATGGCATTTGGGCTCTGGAAGAGAAGCTGAGTGCCAGAACCAAACTGTCCCATCAGGTTCAAGTGGATAGCAAGGGGGGCCCTGTGGGGCCTCACGTGTTTGAGGTTAGCATTAGAAAGGACGTAGGGGCAGGAAGGGAAGCCGTTCTGGGAGGGAACTGGGACTCAGACCAAGTCTGGCATTTATTTTGTCTGAGATTTGCTGTCGGTGTGACGGCATTATTATATTATATTATATTACATTATATTATATTATATTATATTATATTATATTATATTATATTATATTATAGTACCCAGGCCTGGGTACTCAGCCTGAAGTTCCATAAATTGTCACTAGGTAGGTGAGGCTTCCTTGATTATGAGTTCAGAGCCCCAGATTGCTGGGATGACCTATATTTACTCCCTCTGACTTAGCTCACTGTGTCATAACAAAATACATAGACGGCATGACTCAAACAACAGAAACTCATTTCTCCCAACTGGGCTGGGAGGAGGGGAGGGCAGGCAGAGAGGGGAGGGAGGGAGAGGGAAAGGGAGGCCGAGACAGTAAGGGAGGAGGGGAGTGAGAGAGGGAGCAAGAGAAAGAGAGAGGCAGAGAGAGAGAAAGGTCAAAGAGGGGGGAGAAAGAGAGAGAGGAAGGGGAAGAGAGATGGAGGTGGAGAGAGGAAGAGAGAGAGAGCTCCAGCGCTTGCAAGCAAGTAGCAGTAAGCAGTTCTCCGTCTCCTTGTCTCCTTATCAGGGCACTGATCCTACTAGAACTACACCCTCATGACCTCATCTTAACTTTATTGCTTCCCGAAGGCCCCACTTCCAAATACCATCACATTGTGAGTTGGGGCTTCAACCTATGAATTTTAGGGGGATTCACATCTTTAGTCCCTAGCACCCTCTTTCCATGCCCCCGTTCCCAGACACTTAGAGAGAGTCTGTGTGTTAGGAGCGGTGTCACCTCAAGGAGAATGCTGCTCACATGAAGAATCTGGAAGCAGGGAAGTGAGCCAGGACCACAGTTCTTGTAGCTTGTTTATACAACGTTTTTGCAGGGAAGCTCTAATTAACTCTCATATTCTATTTGCCTTCAATTTTTTTTTTTTAATTCCCTAATTTTTATTTTGCACTCTAGAGGCATGAAACTGAGGCAAGATATGCTCTTGCTGGCGCTTTGTGAAATCTCCATGTTGAACTTTCTGCAGTTAGAAGTGAGACCTTCTCAGGGCGCCTGGGCAGCTCAGTCAGTAAAACGTCCAACTTCAGCCCAGGTCATGATCTCTCGGTTCGTGAGTTCGAGCCCCATGTCAGGCTCTGTGCTGACAGCTCAGAGTCTGGAGCTTGCTTCCGATTCTTTCTCTCTTTCTGTCCCTCCCTCGCTTACCTCCCTCTCTCATAAAAAATTAAGAAAAAGAAGAAGTGAGATATTCTCCCTCTTCTCTCCAAAAGATCAGCTTGTTCCAAGCTTTCTTTTCTTTTCTGAGCCAAGACTAGAATCAACATACACCTCTTAAATATCCACTTTCAACACCAAGGACACCCCTCTTTTCTCCTGAGCACTAACGGGTCAATATTATTTCCAGTTTTTTTTAATAAGTTAAAATTTTTTTTAAATGTTTGTTTATTTTTGAGACAGAGCATGTGCAGCGGAGAGGCAGGGAGAGAGGGAGACACAGAATGTGAAACAGGCTCCAGGATCTGAGCTGTCAGCACAGAGCCCAATGCGGGGCTCAAACTCATGAAGCGTGAAATCATGACCTGAGCTGAATTCGGACGCTTAACTGACTGAGCCACCCAGGCGCCCCTGTTTCCAGTATTTTATTGACTAAAACTGCTTTTGTTTTTACCTCCTTTCTGAAAGAGCATAACATTACAATCGAAGCTTATTAGGATTTGGTCTTCTGTGTTTTTAAAAAGGTATTTAAACAAGATCTACATGAAAGTAACATATATATTTTGCGAATTTTAAGGTAATATTAGCATTAGGATATAAGTTAAGAAGAGGCAGTTAGCCCTGTGTCTTCACTTCCTGGAAGAATTTCATGGCTATCCCTTTCTGTGGTCCCTGTCTTTGTTGGCTCCTTTGGCTGGGTTGGCTGGCACCCTTCCCAACCCCGGCTCCCAAAGTCCCTGATCCCATCAGTGAATGTCACCTCCCTTCCCTGGGGAGCAGTGGTTCTCAACATCTGACAAGTGGTCAGAAATGCAGATTTCTGGACTGTACCCCAGACCTACTGAATTAGAAACTCCAGGGGCAAGCCCCTGGCATCTGGGTCTTAATTGACCCTCCGTGATTCTTGTACATGCTTGCAGTGGACTGAATGTTTACGTCTGCCCAAAATTAGCATGTGAGAATCCTAACCCCCAGTGTAATGGTATTTGGGGGTAGGGCTTGTGGGGGGTGAATACGATTTAGCTCCTGTATGAAAGAGACCCCAGAGAGATTCGTAGCCCCTTTTGCCACGTAAGAACACAGAGAAGTTGCAGTCTCTGAGGAAGGGGGCTCTCAGCAGGCACTGAGTCTGCTGGCACCTTGATCTTGGACTTATCAGCCTCTGGAATGTGAGAAATAAATTTCTGTTATTTGTAAGCCAGCCAGTCTGCAGTGTTCTGTTCCAGTGAGCCAAAGGGACCAAGTGCAGAATTTCTGCCCGGGGCTAGATGGCTAGATTCTGTGGACTTCCCTCCTAATTGCTGATTCTGGCATAGATAACAGCGCTTTATTTTTCTCCTCTTCAGATGTAGAGTAAGACAGGGTGAGGCGGAGTGAGACTTTAGAGGTCATCCCGGTTCCTCCACTTTACCACGGAAGAGAGCTCGTGACCTGGGCTAAAACTCTGCAGGCTGTGCATTGTTCACAGGGGAACCTGGCCTTCCTGTCCTGGGCACCTTGCTCCTGACATGGACCTTGTTCCTTCTCTAAAGATAGTTTGATCAGTGCTCTCTGAGAATGTGAGTTTTTGTAAGGTGGCCCGAGGAAGTAATTGTGGAAGAACCACTCGAATTGGCCTAATAACTTGTGGGTTCTCTTAATATTAAAAAAAATTTTTTTTAATGTTTATTTATTTTTGAGAGACAGAGAGAGAGAGGGCACAAGCAGGGGAGGGGCAGAGAGAGAAGGAGACACAGACTCTGAAGCAGGCTCCAGGCTCTGAGTTATGGGCACAGAGCCTGATGTGGGGCTCGAACCCACAAACCGCGAGATTATGACCTCAGCTGAAGTCAGACGTTAACCGACTGAGCCATCCAGGCACCCCTGTCTTAATATTTTAATATGAATAATATTCTAATATTTCACGGGTATACTGTAGAGCCTCGGAATCAAGTAGCTTCTGTCATTGATTTTGCTTAATTTTTCTACAGGAAAAAACCCAAATGCTCATAGTAGCAGAATTCAACATTTTTCTGTCTTTTATGGCTTTTGTTCACCTTTAATGAATGTAAATGTATCCATGTGCTCTGTGTGTATGATGTGTGTGGAGAGAGGAGGAGAACGAGAAACTTCTATTTATAGGGAAACAGTGAGTTATCTGCAGAGGGTGTGCTTGGGGGAGTCAGCAGTAGTCGGAGCTGTTGGGGGGCGCCGTCCACAGCAGCGTCCCCCGACCTGCCTCTGGTTTCAGAGACAGTTGCATTTCCACTGTCTTTACATGGGCATCCGCTCATCTATCTCTTTTCCCCTGTTGGATAATCTCTGTAGCAGAACTAGATTTTACTCACTACTGGTTTGTGAATCTCTATAATCTGAAAAAAAAGTGTAGCATTGGAAAAATCTGGAAGCAGTAAGGGTACTTGGGTGGCTCAGTCGGTTAAGCATCTGTCTTTGGCTCAGGTCATGACCTTGTGGTTTGTGAGTTCAACCCCCACGTTGGGCTCTGTGCTGACAGCTCAGAGCCTGGAGCCTGTTTTTGATTCTGTGTCTCCCTCTGTCTCTGCCCTTCCCCTGCTTGTGCTCTCTCTCCTTCTCAAAAATAAACATTAAAAAAAAGAGAGAGAAGAATATGAAAGCGGTCAGTTTATCCAGACAATTCAGTGTCTGACTGTCTTGCATATCGGAGCTGTCCGCCCTCTACTCGAATGGTCTGGTTTTTCTGGATGGCTTAGAATTCTTGTATTTGTTGAGTCCATAGCCTCAGGTGCTCCCATGTCTGCTCCGAGTGCGTGGGAAGAATAAACACCTGAGGAAAAGGTGCCCCTGTCAAAATACGTGATGGGTTTGGTTGTGACAAGGGCTGTGGGAGCCTGGGTATATAGACCGGCCGGGAGATTGAGTGTTTCTTTAACATGAGAGACTTAAAGAGGATAAGGGGACATTTACACTTTCTAGGGATTTGTTTTGGCTGACGGCAGATTGTGATAAATTCGTACTTAGGTAGGTGCTGCCATTCTTTCTCATATTTATTTTTTCTTTTTTTCTTCTACAGATAGGCCACACAGAGAGCAAAATAGGCTAAACAAACAAACAAACAAAACCCCGCCACCAGAACTAAGAAGGGAATGACCATTTATTTCTATGTTAAGGTTACGAAAGCAAACCTAGTTAACACCTGCACATAAGGACCCCTGGTCCAGAAATTTAGGGAGGAGGATTTCACAGGATCAGGGAAAAAATTTAGTAAGCTCTGTGACCAAGGAGTCTACTATAAACGTAGTTGATGAAGTTAGAAGAAAAGTTAAATTCCACCTATGAAAATACATGAACAATGAAACAATGTATCCAAAAGATAGAAGGATTGGTGTTTATTGGGGGGGGCAAATATAAAAGTCACATGGACTATTAGAAACCAGTTTAAAGATGACCAAAATGAAGCATGCGTCACAAGAAAACTAGAGAGAAGTGAGTACAGTATAGATTTTTGAAAAGCGAGAGGTTTGGCGTTAATTCTGGAAAGCTTCTACAGCTGATTATGACACGGCTCGTTTGTGAACAGGAAGAGAGGAGTGTGGATTTGGCACAGAACACGTTTGCTAAGAGGTAGTCAACAGAGTGTTGATTCTGCTTAAAGCCAAAGGAGAGAGGAGTCTTGGATTATCTCTGTTCGTCTTTCTTATCAGCAGTTCTGAAGATGACCTAGGCCATGTGCTTATCCAGGCTTTTGTTGGGGTAGAAGGTTCTGGATCAGGAACGGGAGGAAAGCAAGAGACTGATGTGGGGAAGGGAAGGAAGGATGGGGAGATGGAGGGCTCCAGATCCAAGGGACTCAAAGCTGGGAGGGATTGGTCACCTGTCAAAACCCAAGTTCAAAATCACCCTGCGAGGAGGACATGTAGACCAGCATGTGTGTGATGGCAGGGGTGAGCATGGAAAGGGTGGGAATACATTTACTGAATAAATATTCATGGAGCACTTACTCTGTACTGTATTCTGGGCAGGGGGCCCTGCAGGGAATCCCGCAGACAAGGGCCCAGCCCTCGTGGGGCTGCCACGCTAGCGAGTGAGGTAGAAAGCAAACACATCTGTAACTTCTCAGAGGTGATAGTGTTATGGGGGAATAAACAGGAGGGGTGGCCCATTTACCTGGGGCGGTCAGGGAAGGCCTCTCTGATAGTTGCAGCATGTGAGCCTGAAGGCAGTGAGGGTGAAGGAGCCCTCAACCCAGGGAGAGTGTGGGAAGTGGTTCCCAGAGGTGTGTGTTGGGTCTGGGGCAGCCTTGAGGAGGCCAGGGGTGCCCGGAGCAGAGAGAGCAAGGGGAGGCGAGGTCGGGAGGGGCGGGAGTGATGCTGGAAGAAGATGGAGGCTGCAAGGCAGACAGAGGAGAGCCTGGGAGCCAGCTGTTCATCCAAGTGAGTGACAAGATCTGAGAATAAATACTCAGAGTCCTTGATGACAGTCCTCAAGTGAGTTCCAAAGTCCTAACCATAACCCTCCAGCGAAGTTACAGAGGAGGCAGCTCTTAGTTCAGGGGATGACAGCCTAGCGCTTGAAGCTGCCTAGCCGTGGTGAGCGCTACGCGGTGCGGCCTTTATCTGCACAAGCGCTGAATGTGCAGCGTCCCTGCGTTGAGCCGGGCTTTAAATTTAAACACCTCCAGTGTCCCTTTCAGTGTGAACATTCTGCAGCTTCCCCCTGGAGAACAAGTCTCCTGACTTTGGCCCTGATTTTCAGTGCAATGGCACACGGGGAAGTGGAAGGGGAGGTGGTGGTGAGTGGGGGTCATGGGAAGGAGAAATGGAGGACTGGAGACAGGTTCATGGAGACACAAGGGGAGCAGTCAGATTGGGTAGGAAAGTGCCCAGAAAAGTAAGGGAGTCTGGCCTCGGGGGATGGGTGGCTGGCCTTGGGGGCCTCAGGAGGGTGTCATCCTGAGATCAGGCAACAGAGACCTGGATCTTGTGCTGGTGGGTCAGCCATTGGGATCTTTCAGGAAACATTGAAGGACAAGCCTGAGAATTTCCTGGGACAGAGGGTAGAGATAGCAATCAAGGTGACAATCCAGAAGCTCTGAGGTGTGCCCCTGGGCAAGATAAGAAAAAGCTTCCCTTCTCCTGGGACCAGCTTACCAGTGAGAAAGGCAGGGCCCCTGGTGTGGAAATGGGGAGGGGAAGGACTGACAAACACTGCAGCCACAGTTGAGGCCTAGCAGCTGGATTCACAGAAGTGTTGAATGTCCCGGTACAGCAAAGCTGGGAAGAAAGGACCTTCTCCAGAGGGGGCAAAGTAGGAAGAGGCTGCGAGACCCCCAGCCTTGGCCCCCTTGGGTGTAGGGAGTGACAACTGACGCAACCAGACAGAATCCGAGTCTGCTTTGCTTTGGCAAAAAATGTGGTGGCGTTCTTTCCCAATTTTGATTCATGGGACTTAATGTACTTTCCCCCATGATTATATGCTTAATTATATGCTGGCCAGATCTCAGGGACAATGGACAAATTAATTTAAATCAAGACAATTAAGGGCAGTTGAAATTTTTAAATTCTCATCTCTCTGTTCTGGTTTATAAATAATTTGGAAGAAGGAAATGAATTTCATGAAAAGCATAAGAATTTCATTTGAAAATGTAAGTTTCAAGGTGCCTGTGTGGCATCAGACTTTGGCTCAGGTCATGATCTCACTGCTGGTGAGTTTGAATCCTGTGTTGGGCTCTATGCTGACAGCTCAGAGCCTGGAGCCTATTTCAGATTCTGTGTCTGCCTCTCTCTCTGCTCCTCTCCTGCTCACATTCTTTTTCTCTCAAAAATAAATAAACATTTAAAAAAATAAAAAAAAAAATGTAAGTTTCTTATGAAAGCAGTAGGCTTACTTTTTAAGGCTACATTTCTCCTTTAAATAAAAGTCAAATTATAGTTTACTTTTAAGTTTAAAATAATTGATGAATAAGGTTCTATTTCTTTGTTAGTTTAAATAAAAGTCATGTTTGACTTTAATAGTGGTTGTGTTATGGAAAAACTGCTCGCAGACATACACAAGTAGCCGGTTGTGTTTCTGTGACTTTCAGATGGGTCACCTCCTGATGCCTTCACCAGTGTATACTTTGGGTTCAGAGATAATTGGCCCAGTGAGGTCTTTTATTAGATAATTAGAACATACTAATTCTAATGACCTTATATTTTTGCTGCTGTCTCTCTTTCAGTCTTGGAAAGGCTTTGGCCAGAGTCAATAAAGTTCGGCAGCATTGCAATTTGCACACCTACAACTTTTTCTCTCTCCCCCCTGTATACATATGTGTGTGTCTATATATGTATAAATATGTTTATTTTTGCATTTATTTATAGTCACTCTATTTTAAGCCTGCATCGTCATGAGACATTTATGTTATGAGCTCAGCACTTACTATTCCGTAGAGGTTGTGTTACATAATGGAAAATTCATGAGCAATGAAGTCACACAGATGGTAGTTTAAGTCCTGGCTCCAGCACAGTCAAACCATGTGACTGTGGCAAGTTACTTAACTTCTCTGAGCCTTGGTTTACTGCTCTATAAAATGGGTCTAACCATACTTTTCTAATGGGGTTGTCAACATTCGCCTATAAACAGAAGTTACTGCTGTTCTCTTCTTTTGTCAGAGGACTACAGTAGGATACAATGTAATGCGAATTATGAAAATTAGAACCCTGGGACATGAACAGATTGACTTCTAGGGAAGATAGGGGAGTGGAAGTGATTGAGGTATTTTATCCCATTTTCTGCTACATTGGTAAGCCCAATAATAAAGTTACTTTAAATTTTCTAAATACTGTACTCACTTCCCTCATGGAGTGGTAAAGGATGAAATTTACCTATGATAGTTTTATTTGGTCTTTAGAACTTTTATTTTACATCATGATTTCACTCACTCTCATTTGTGGAATATTTGGGAAATCATTGATCTGGTTTCCTATCTTCAAGGAGTTGAAAGTATCCCTTTCAGAAAGTTTTTGAGAATGGTATATGAGTTTTTGCTGCATAGATTATTAGTGACTTAAATCACAGAAGCATTTATTTAGCTCAGGATTTTGCGAACCAACAATTTAGACTTGGTTCACATGGGTCATTCCTCCGCTGACCTCAGCTGGGCTCGCTCATGACTCTGTGGTCTGTTGCTGGTCAGCCTGTTGCTTCTGAGGGTGGCTGGTGATCAGCTGGAGTGAAAGAGGAAGGGAATGGCGGGGTGTGGGGTCTTGGTCCTCTCATCCTCAAATAGGCCAGTCCTGGCATATTCACAAGGCAGCCCTTTTATATGAGGGAGATTGGAAGGGCCAAAGACTCTTAGGTCAAGTTGTGTCCAGGTTCAGAACTTGGACAGTGTCACTTCCACCACAGTCTGTTGGCCAAAACAACTCAAAAGACCACTCCAGGGGGCACATGGGGGCTCAGTCAGTTGAGCGTCCGACTTTGGTTCAGGTCATGATCTCGCGGTTTGTGCATTCAAGCCCTCCATTGGGCTCACTGCTGACAGTGCAAAGCCTGTTTCAGATCCTCTGTCCCACCCCACCCCTGTCCCTCCCCACCATCCCACTCTCTCTCAAAAATAAATAAAACATTTTTTAAAAAGGCTATTCCAGAATCAGTGAGCAGAGAAGCAGAGACCACTTCTTAATGAGAGGAACTACACAATATGGAGAACATTCCTTCAACCCTCCCAGATGAGGACTATGATCCTCCAGTTCCTTGGAGTCAACAGATTCTTCTGCTGCTGGTTTAATTTGCATCTTTTGTTTGTTTTGTTTTGCTTTTGTAACTTGATATTTTCAAGACCGAAAAGAGATGCTTAAGTTATTACTTCCCTTATATTTCGGCCAGAGCTCAGGTTTGTAAAGTGCTGGCCCCAGAGGTTGACCCTGGCCCCATGGGCCCTTCCTTGTATTTCCTCCCAAATCTACTCCCCCAGATGTAGGCAATGGGCAGGGAGAGTAGGGACGGGTCAGCTGATGACATGGCTGGAGGCTCAAGGGGCCCTGGCTCGGGAACAGCTTCTTCGCTGTCCTCTGTTGCAGAAGGTCTGACATGGGAAAAGATCAAGAGCCTCCCCACTCGCCTGGCTGGATCTCTTGGGGCATTTAGATATTGCATTGCAGCAAATGCCGGGCAGATAAGATAGTTCCTCAAATAAAGTTGTTTTGAACTCTTTTAAATCCATCAGATGATCTCAAGTGGTTAGGTTTGTTTTAAGTAGCTAAGGATTTATTTTCTGATTATTTTGAGGAAGTAGACATACTAATCATCTTCCACAGACACCAGAGATCTTAGTGGTTTGTCTCTAAATCCCAAATTCAATGGGATCCTTTTTTTTAAAAAAATATGAATGTTGGTCTAACTTGTTTTAGACCATAAAGTCTGGTCGCCGTAGCCTTGGCCTACATGCCTTGGGTAATGTACACTTTCTGAACTGTCTTCTGGTCTATAAATTCTAAACTCAACTATATTGCCACTGACTCCAGGGAATTGCATGATCAAGGAAGAAAGAAGAGGGGCCCAGGTGCTGCCTGCTTCTCGGTGACCATGGAAATTTGGCACAGCGATGACCTGGATTTAGGAGAAAACAGGGAAGCAGTTGGTTTGGTTTATAGCTCCTTAAGACATCAGTGGGTCAGGCCTCCTCCAGGGCATCCCAGATACGAGGCTTTCACCTTCCAGGAGGAGATGCTGTATTATGACCATGATTCTGCCCTATGTTAGAGCAAAAATTAGTAAGAGCTCATCTTAAATGTTTTCCCTGTGAATCAGTTATTACTTTGGCAGGGGAAAGAGGTAAAGGTCATTGCATTTACCATTCTTCTTTTATACCCAATCATCTTTCTTCAGGCATGTTCTTTCTTTTTTTATTTTAAATTTTTTTGATGTTTTTATTTTATTTTTGAGAGAGAGACAGAGTGGGAGTGGGGCAGGGACAGAGAGCAAGGGAGTTACAGAATCTAAAGCAGGCTCCAGGCTCTGAGCTGTCAGCACAGAGCCTGACACGGGGTCAAACTCACAAATGGTGAGATCATGACCTGAGCTGAAGTCAGACGCTTACCCAACTGAGCCACCCAGGCGCCCCCGCCCAGGCATATACTTTCAAGAGAACTCAGGAAGAGGTAAATTGAAAGGAGGGAGTAGGAATTCTTTAGGTTACCAGCATACTCTAAACATTCTAAAAATAAAGAGAAATGAACGGTCTCCTCTTGAGTTTAAAGCTTCTTGATTAGTTGCGGGAATGGCCTGGTGGTTTACCTTCCTGGTGGCAGGTAGTCAGGGGTGAATTGAAATTTCGGGGGGGAAGGGCGAGTGGGAAGAGGCTGGGTTACGAGGCGATGAGGGAGGGAGGATTCTGGCTGCTCCGTGTGTGTGAAGGCAGGGACAGGTAACAGTCCCTGCGTGTTTGGGGAAATCCGTGTCCTCGTGTCTGGATGGGCCAGAGCAGGGGCCGTGTGGGCCCACAGGCAGGAAGAAGGGGAAAACAACGATTCTGAGAATTTTATGCCCATCAGGGGAGATTAGATAAATGCACACACAATGGTTTCAGAAAGGCCTCTATTTTACAAAATGAAACCCACTCTTCTCTAAAAGCAGCTCTTCAACAGCTTGGTTAATTGAATTTTGCCACTTTTCCTGCAAGTGGTGGATCCCTTTTCCTAGAAAAGGGTGACTAGGTTCATCTAGCCCTGGGTCATGTTGTTTCACCTTCTTGAATGGTCAGGTGAAGCATTGTGCTGTATTTACTGATCATAACATTTAGAACCCGGACTGCGAAGTACAAATTGAAAGAATCGTTTTTGTATTTGGTGCTGATTCAGTATGGCATTTCTGCTTTGGCTTCTCGAAAGCTACTCGGCAGGGCACACTGATGGATTGTCAAGGCCCCAGAGGGAAAGTGCGGAGTGAAATGACACTCGGAAAGGGACCGAGACAGGCTGGAGAGCTTTTGTGAATACAAGGGAACTCAGTTTTGATTTGATGTTTTACAGTTGAAAGGGTTCAATTATATCAAAATTGTTTGCTTCTAGTTATATCTTATTCACGTCACACGGTTGCTGCTTTTTAATTTCATTTCCACTTCTAAGGAGGAAGCAACTGTTTATAAATAATTTTAAGGCCTTCCTCCCTCCCCCGCCCCACCCCCGACTTGAAGTGCTGCGTTCCTGGGGAGAATGGACTGTTCACCAAACATGTGGCCTCTCCTAGCGCTTGGTGGCAGCAAAATGTGACTCCTGGAATCAAGTGCTTTAGTCAATGTGTTTTTGAAGCATCGGATTGAGAATGATCTTCAGCAGACTGAGAGATACCCACTGAGAGAAGATGAATTTTGCTTGGAACAAGGAAGACTAGGATTTGAGCTGTCTTGTAGAGGCCCCCTGTGGGGCTTTGGGAAACTATCTCATCTGTCTGAGCCTCACTTGTCATTTCCTTGTGGTATATGTCTCTTTGAGTTTTATCTGTGACGCTTCAGTTCTTTTTTTTCTTCTAGAGAGAGAGAGAATGCACAAGTTAGGGAGAGGGACAGAAGGAGGGAGGGAGGGAGAGAGAGCCTGATGCAGAGCTCGATCCCATCACCCTGGAATCAAGATCGGGATGTGCTGGGGCACCTGGGTGGCTCAGTTCGTTCAGTGTCCAACTCTTGATTTCGCCTTGTGTCATGATCTCACTGTTTATGAGTTCGAACCCCACAGCCGGCTCTGTGCTGATGGCACAGAGCCTGCTTCAGATTTTCTCTCTCCCTCTCTGCCCTTCCCTTGCTTGTGTGCTCTCTCTCTCTTAAAATAAATAAATAAACTTGAAAAGGAAAAATGAATTGGTTGCTCATTCAGGCCACCCAGGTGCCCCTAGTTCTTTCTGTGAAAATCTGAGACTAATACTGCAGATTTACATTTTAAAATGGTTTTCAGGGGTGTCTGCTACATTGTTTTCTGAATTTCTCTTTTTTTTTTCCAAATGATTTCCTAATTAGAACAAAATTTTAATCGCACGTTATGAGAGCAAGTACCCAAGTGCTCTCACATATTTTTAGGTTCTGTAAGAATTTGGACTCTGATGTTCATGTTGGCCTGAGGTGACATTCCAGAAGAAGAAATCCCAAAATCACCACTGTCACACTTATCCGGTGGCTCTTAGCAAACTAGCATGTGACTTGCTTCTATCCATCAAGATCTTGCTGATTGCTGCTTCCTTTTTTTTTTTTTTTTAATTTTTTAACATTTATTTTATTTTTGAGACAGAGAGAGACAGAGTTTGAGTGGGGGAGGGGCAGAGAGAGAGGGAAACACAGAGTCCAAAGCAGGCTCCAGGCTCTGAGCTATCAGTGGGGCTCGAACTCACTGACCATGAGATCATGACCTGAGCCGAAGTCGGCCACCCAACTGACTGAGCCACCCAGGTGCCCCTGCTGCTTGCTTCTTAAAGAAAACATCTGGAATGCCTGCTTTTATTTACTTATTTATTTATTTATTGTTTAATGTTTTTATTTATTTTTTAGAGAGATAGATGGAACATGAGCAGGGAAGAGGCAGAGAGAGAGAGAGAGAGAGAGAGACAGAATCCAAAGCAGGCTCCAGGCTCCAAGCTGTCAGCACAGAGCCCGACATGGGGCTCAAACTCATGAACTGCAAGATCAGGACCTGAGCTAAAGTCAGATGTTCAGCCGACTGAGCCACCCAGGCGCCCCTGGAACCCTGACTTTTCTGTTTGATGCCTTCCTTCTCAACGAAAATGGAAAGTGAGCAAGGGTTTCTAATGATGGAGTGGTTGTGTGTGTACTAACCACTTACAAGAGGCCCACCTGGTAAGAATTACAGGTCAGGAAAGTCATTGGTTTACCATGGCCTTCCTGTACCTCCAAATGTCGGGTGGCGAGGTCGGGGACTGGTGTCTCTGTCAGTGGCTGTCAGAGGAATGCTGTAGTGGAGCGTTTATTTGGTATCCAAGAAGATCCCAGGCTCTCCGTGTGAGGCCTGGGGTGGGGATGCTCCAGCAGACGGTGGCTCACTGCAGTTTCAGAGCAGGGACACGCAGAGCGGGGTTTCCTGAGTCTGGATTCTTTGTGACTCAGGGAGTTGAATGACTATGTCTGCCTGTGCTTAGGCAATGTCTGCAGTCTTCTTTCCTCCCCTTCGGAGGTTGAACAATGTTGTGCCTGGGACTGAGGAGTTTTCCAAGATTCAGGATTTGCAGTGCTAAAACCAGGGAAGTCTGGGGCAGACTGGGGTAGTTGGTCACCCTCTCCTTGGCCTCCCTGCCTGTCTCTCTCTGTTGCCTCCTCTCACTGCTACGCAAAACAGCGAGCAGCCCAAACACCTTTGTGCACCATTCCAGATGAACTGTACACGTGATTGACCTGGGGAACTGGGCAGTAGAGAACTACCTGTTTTTTAAATGGAAATGCTCAGTAGTTCAGACTTAAGTGTGACTGACTGACTGTATAGAGGGCAACACCCCCCTGCGGTGTCCTGATGATTTCTTTGCATTGCTTTTCCTTTGGTTGAACATTTATGAACTCTGAAGCCTGGGGCCACTGCTAGCCCCGTGTGCGGGGAGCATCCAGGCTCCTGTGAGGTGACCCCTCCCCATTCCACTCCTATTTCTCCTGGGTGCCACTGGCTGTCCCCACCAGGAGAGCAGGCACAGTTGTGAGTGGTGGATGGGGTCCCTGGGATTAGCTTGCTAGTCTTTTATTTTTTCTTTAGGAAAATAATATGCAGTTGGAGCAAATTAAGTGAACACTGAAATCGTCTCCTTTTGCCCCCGGAAGTTGTTCAGTGCTACAGGCCATTTCCCAGTTTTGGTCGTCAGTTTAGCCATCCTTCATGCATGCATGAGCAGAACACATACAACCCGTATCTCAAGGTCAAAGGGCAGAAATTCTCATTATGCTCCTAGAACTTCAGAAACCCAGACAGGAGCCCGTGCAAGGGCCTCTTGAGATTCTGATCTTTCGTTAGGAGTGACTGGATTTTTTTTTCCTGTGATTCATCAAGAAAGTTCCATTTATTCTCCCATGGCTGCTGCTGCTCACAGCCCCTGCTTCTTTTCCCCTCCTGGTGAAGTTACATGCCTGTGTGACATGTGATGTTACAGGGCTGTGCAAAAATCTAGGACCATACCAAGCGTCAGGCAGTTGCCTAGAGACCAACATGGAAACAGGATTAGGTAAAGCATTTTTTCTATATTACAGCTGCTTTCCGATGAAGACTTGATATTACAAACAGCTCAGTGTCTATCCCCCTTCACAGCCTTGAAACACATGTAAGTGAAAAAAAGATTTTTCAACAGGGATAAAATGATTTTTCCATAGTCACATGTCAAGGCGCTCACCACCAACCCAAATCTCCCCTCCTCCGCAACCCCACAGGCACCTACCTCCCTTTCAGGAGGCGTTGGGGATGTTGGGGAGCGTTGGCCCTGGTAGAAGAACATTAACATAAACCAACAGCAGGTCTCAGACGCTACTATTCTTCCATCAGTCCCTCAAGCTCAGCCAGACTGGCGTGTGTGTAGAGAAGTCAGAAGGCTTTGCAGTAATTTAGTTATGAAGAAGGAATGTGTTGTGTGGAGTATCAATTAATCACTTACGTGATAAGCATGTTTTCACCAGAACACCACGGAGGGCTAATCCCACTTTAAATTGACTGCACTGAGTGAGAACTAAATCTCTAACTCAGGACCCTGCTGTGTCTCAGGAAATTAGTTGGGGTGGGGCGAAGGGACATGGAGGAATGTCCATTGAAAGGACTTATTAAATGATTGACACATTCCTAAACTCCTGGAATAAGATGGGTAGGTAGATCAATGATGACTACTAGTTTGGGGTCAAAGAAGAAGAAGGAATCAGGAAAACCCACGAGTCAGTAAGTCAGCAAATATTTATTGAGCTCCTCCTCTCTGCCAGTCGGCCCTTCTAGGTGGGGTGGGGGGTGGGGTGGGGTGAGGTGGCTGCGAACAATGAACCACACAGACGACATATTCTAGGGAGGGGGCAGGGGTCGGGCAATAAAAGGTGGAAGAGATAAATAATAAGGAAGATAATCTAAGTTCATGGGAAATACCATGAAGGTGATAAAACAGGGTCCGTGACTACAGTTGGAGACACAGGCATTGCCTTTCTGGGCTGACGTTTGAGGTGAGGGGCTGAGAATCTGAGGGCCTTGGAGCAAGGTCATGTCAGCAATCGAGAAGTAGGGCAGGAGGCTGAGCATACGGTAGGGATAGAAATCAGAACACGAGGAGAGCCTTCCCTGTTGTTGGACAAGAAGTCCGATCCATATTTGGAAGGTCATTTTCAAGTTTCTCAGAAAAGTGAATCAAACCTAACCAGCTCTCCAGATGGTTTTAATTATGTTTGGAAGTGTTGCCTAATATTGGATTAGTCATAAAACTGACAGTAAGGACTTTTGTATTTTTCTCACTGATATTAATGGTGGGAATACTTCTGCATTTAAACTTTTATTTTTTTAATTAAAAAAATTTTTAAATGTTTATTTATTTTTGAGAGAGGGAGAGACAGAGTGCAAGCTGGGGAGAGGGAGTGGGAGAGGAGATATAGAATCTGAAGCAGGATCCAGGCTCTGAGCTGTCCACACAGAGTCCAATGTGGGGCTTGAACTCACAAATCGTGAGATCATGTCCTGAGCCAAATTCGGATGCTTAACTGACCGAGTCACCCAGGTGCTCCTAAACGTTAATTTTTAATCCATGAAGACAGCGTTAGTGAAGTTGGAGAAATAAAAACAAATCTATAATTCTGCTAACCTGGAGGCACTATTAGCTACTTTGTATAGTCCCTCCCAGTCTATTTCATGATTTTGATAGAATATATAATTTTAGATAGTTAATATGTAGCTCTTTAAATGCATAGCACGCATTTTCCCATACTTCCTCAAATTTTTATTCTGTGCTTACAAATTTTAATGACTAAATATAGTCCCTTCTCATTTTGGGGATAGTTATGTCCTATAAAGTTGCTGTGAACACTGAATCAACAAACACTAAATCACTGCTCCTAGGGGAAATACAGGGTTAGGTTCCTGTGAGCCTCTGGTCACAACGTTTTCATTAATCAATTAATACATAACCTGGTTTTATGTGTGTTTCTGTATAAAGACGCCTTATTTAATACATTTTGAAAACTCATTAGCATCAGACTCGTGCCAGCAGCTGTGTAACTCATGCCTGAACGAAGCTTACCTAACACACGTTTTTTCCATAAGGCATTTCACGGCTTTCTTGCACTTAGGAACACTAGCCAGCATTTCAGCACTGCGCTTGGGTGCCATTTTAAAAAGCAAATTCACCGCCCAAGAGCACAAAAATGTGAAAAATGTGCCACTAACTAGACCATGTAAAGGACACTTGCTTACAGTATGAGATCTGGAGCAAGAAGGCAGAGTTTAAAGCCCAGCTGAGATTGTGCATTTAGGAAACTCAAAATGTTGCTACTCTGAGCGTATCTGGGAATGACTGAAGGCACCACAAGTATGGATTGGGGGGTTACAAATAAATTTTGGCAAGTAGGCTAGTTTACAAATAGGGAATCTGCCTAGAAGGAGGATTGGCTGTTCCATGACTGACTAAGCCATAAATAACTCATTTTGGAACACACTGCTCTGGTGTTTATGGAGCCTTTATAATCCTTCCTCACTCCACACCCCAAACAAACCAAATCCTTGAAAAAGCACTACTGGAGAGTAAGCTTAGAAGCATGGGGGTAGGAAACAGCCCTCCAAGCTCCAGTAGGGGATAAGGGAGATCATCCCACCTTCCATTTCTAAGGTCTGTTGCCATTTGCGAAGCTCTTTGATGTGGTCTATGTAATTTGATCTTTACAATGACCCCATGAGGGAGATGGAATTGTTACCTTCATATTCCCAGAAAAAGGCGAATGTGAGTTGATGGTAAGCATACCTGACCTTACCTGTCTTTTTGAAATGATGGTCAGGTGTTTTGCCCTGAGCAGAGAGGTCCACAGAGTGAGATGTGGTCCTTTCTGTGGGCACTGCCTGCTTGGTGAGAATAGATCTCCCCACTGGAAGGTGCAGGACCTGCCAAATGGCCCCCAAATGCATGACAACATCCACCCACATTTTCACCATAGGGGATCAAGGGGCATGGTGGAAAAAATATGGTTTTCACAGTCAGAGGAACTGATTTTGATTTTCTGGCTCTGCCCCTTCCTCAGCTGTGCAACTTGGGCCAAGTTGCAGAACCCCTCTGAGCCTGCATTTTTTCATTGGTAAAATGGCGGTAATGATATCACTTAGTTCATATGTTTGTTGTGAAGATTTAATGAAATAATATATTTAGCCACTTTCCTCATGATTCCTCTGATGATGAGAATTACAGAAAAATAGATCCTTAGAGAAAATCAGTAAGTAATTACCACCTTCAACAGCACCATTATTAAATAAACAGTGTACATTGGCTTCTGTGTCAGTAAACATCTGAGTTCACATCATTATTTAGTTTTAATCTCTGTAACACATTACTTTCCCCTACTATAAGAAATATAAATGTTTCAAAATAAGCATTAATGACTTCTACCTTGGGTTTTTTTTTTCTTCCTAATCTGGACTGGGATATTGACAAGCTTGATGTACGTGTTGACTGTTGAATGAAGTGGTGGAAGGTGTTTGCTAATATCACACACCCAGCCAAATAAATGGTGTGGGAAGAGGTTAGTGCAACACAGGCACCATATCATTGATGGGAAGAATGAAATATAGAAAAGTGACTTGCATAATAAGATCCCCAAACTAGATAAAGTGTTCCCAAGCAGCCAACCTTTGAGTGAACTTTACTAGAGTTGGGGAGAAGTATAAAAAGATTCCCTTAATCCTAATAATTTTGCAATTACATGAGAATGTGTGGGTCCTTAATAAAATGTTTTGAGATCTGGTTTACACTGATACAGTATAGGTGTATGTTTCTGGCATTATTGGTGTAACTTCTGTGTAGCATTAGCAAAAGAGGAACCCCAACTGCTAGAGTACTCTCATAAGGTCACTGTAAAGCTCCCAGTGGTGGGGCTGAGTGGGTCAGCAATCTGAATGTTAAACTCCAGGTCCAAGTGGCTCTTTCTTTCTGAACTTTGATAGCAGGTATCTCCCTGAGAGAAAACATTTGGTTTTGCTGGCTTAGTCTTTGAGATTATCCTGAGACCAGTGATCTTTGGACCCTGATGTGAGCTATTGACTCATTTCTCAACTACAGAGAGGGGCACCTCCATGTATAACTTGTTTTGGAATTTTCCCATTCTTCTGTGAATGTCTCATTATACTTCTGATGACTCATATACAGCCATGCTTAAGCCTGGGACAGAGTACAAAGCTGACATGGGCGGTTCCCAGGGATTGTGCTGGTTTTCACTGTCATCCCTAGAACTCTTGTGCATGGCCATTTCCTCCTCATGTTGTTCGGGCCACAGAACAAAGACAACAAAATACATTTGATATATTTCCTAGGAGCAATCTAAGACAAATACATTGATGGTAAATGGTCAGTTTATTTTCATGAAGTTATTTCTCAGTAATATGCTAATGTTCATGCCTGTGGGTTCAATAGGAAAATCCAAACTAAGGAATTCTTGTATTGAGCCAAGCACACATTTGAATAGTCAAGAGAACCCTCTTAGAGGTAATATTTACCTCTGCTGATTCGTGTTGGCCCAAGGTGAGTCGATACTCTGTTTTCTTCTGTTACTGGCAATGGGCATCTACAAGTAGCACTTGTAGACACTGAAATCCTCTTACACTAATTTTATACTATATATTTATAGGAGGTAGACAAGCTGCAAGTAAGCTTTGGTCACCACCCTGCTGATTTTCTGGCTACTAACAAGATGAAGCTTAGGCATTAGCCAAGAAAAATAGGTTGACCGTGAATCGAGTTTTGGTGTAATACAGCACCAGGCTCCACTATGGACTTCTGCGCATCTTTAGGCAGTCCTGTGGGCCGTGAGCTGCATGACAGATTCCTGTATCACCAGCATGCAACACAGTTGCCTGCACAGTGAATTATTAATATATCTTAGCTGAGTTAAAGCTTAAGAGGTCAGAGAAAAGGGGAGGACATAGGAGCAAAGAGACCTAAAGCCCATGATTGACCCAAAAGTGTTATCTTGCAAGATCCCGGTATGAGGCTCAGGAGAGGAGTTGAAGTCAGATGGGGAGGTACCTGGTTCATCCATGGAACCGGAAACCAGAAGGGGACGACCTTGCGGGGGGAAGCTGCAGAGTGGAAGGCCCCAGAGCTGGTTAAGGTGCCAACTTAAGTACAAGTCGGACCAGCTGGAAACTGGCACAGTTGTAAACCTCCTGCAAAGACGGGGCCAGGGAGGGAAGCGGATGTGGCGATGAATATTCCAGAAACTACAACAGCCAACCCAGGCTGGGACTAGCTTTCAGTTACCTTAGAGCAAGAAATAGGTCCTAGGTAAATGTGTCTGCTTCTTTTATTTCAAAAATTCCTTCTCTTTCTTCCTCGTGGTTTTCTTGTCAAAGTTTCTTTAAAAGAAAAACGCCAACTTCATTTTGGCCATGAGAAAGAGTCTTATCCAAACCTAGATCTGTGGTCTGAGAGGCTAGGTATGCAGTCATAGCCGCCATCTTGGCCTGACTTCCCAGAAAGAGTGAAGAGAAGAAAGTGAGGCAAAGCCTCAGCTTCAAAAGCCAGGGGTGGAGCACCTTGGACTCATAAGGGGCAAGGCCACACTCTTCAGTTTGAGGCTGACTAGAAGGCTCAAGGGTCTTGAGCCCCCACATTTGCCCTTAGGATTCACTTTTCCTGCATGTGATCATCTTCAAAAATGTAGACAAGAGGAGTGTGGGTGACGGAGTGGACAGACACAGGGACAAAAAGTGGGTGTAGTAGTTTTCTATTGCTGCATAACAAATAACCACCAACTTACTGGCTTACAACGACAACATGTATTTTTCATGGTTTCTCTAAGTTGGGAGTCTGGGCCCAGTTGAGCTGGGTCCCTGCTCAAGGTCTCACCAACCTGTAGTCCGGTGTGAATCAGGACTGCAGTTTCCTCTGAGCTTGGGATCTTCTTTCAGGCTCTTGCAGTTGTTGGTAGAATTCAGTTTCTCTTGATTGCCTGCTTCTTCTAGGCCAGCAGGAGAATCTCTTTCTGACTTTTAGATTGTCTTTGAAAGGGCTTGCCTGATTAGATCCAACCCATTCAGGATAATCTCTATTTTGATGAACTCAAAGTCAGTTGAATTGAGACCTCAATTATACCTGCAAAGTGGCCTTCACCATGATGTAGACTAGCTCTCAGAGGAGTGCCAGCCTCTTCCCAGGTCATCCAGGTCACGCTCAAGGGAAGGTGTGTGCATGGGGTGTATATACACCAGGGAGCAGGAACCTTGGGATCATCTTAGCATTCAGCCACCCATGGTGAATGAGAGAGACTGAGTGACTATTTGGTGGTCTCTTCTCTCCATGTAGCAGACCATAATTTGGAGAGCAAAGATCGAAGGTCTTACTTTGGGTATTTATGGCTGTGGCCCTAATTCTCGAGAGAACAGAAACAACCACTAAGTACAATCTAAGAGTAAAAGCTTAATTATAGTGGCTCAGGGTGGAAATTCTGATTTATAAAAGTGTCATTGTTGGGGCCATGGTTGGGAGACGTTCCAGGGCCCACCCTGGTGGTGAATAAAAGGCAACTCATTTCCAGCATTTGCGATCCGGTTGCACACAGAGTTCCCCCTTGAAGCTGTTTTTGAAAACAAGCCCCTCACGTTCACTTGCAGGGAGCTGTGCTTGTTGGAGAGAGGCCCAGCCGTGGGGCCTGCTTGCCCTCGCTGTGGAGGACAAAACTGAAGAGATTTCTGTGCGTTTGACATTGATTTATCTTTATTTATTTTTTTAAAAATTGTTTGATGTTTATTCACTCTTGAGAGACAGAGCATGAGTGGCGGAGGGGCGGAGAGAGAGAGAGGGAGACACAGACTCCGCAACAGCCCTGCATTTAACAGTTCAGGTGCTGGCAGGGAGGGTGCTCAGTCAGTTAAGCATCTGATGTCGGCTCAGGTCATGGGCGCAGGGTCATGGGCTTGAGCCCCATGTCAGGCTCTGCACTGAGTGTGGAACCTGCTTGAGGTTCTCTCTCTCTTTCTGCCTCCCTGACCCGCTTTTGCTCTCTCTCAAATAAAAAAATACGAAATACAAAAATAAATTAAACTCATAGATTTTCAGCATAGAAGACATAAATAGGAATGAAAAACACATCTGTTACACTATGTGACTAGTTACACATCTGTTACCAAGCAGAGATTTGTCAACATTTTGTCAGATCTTATACATTATAGCATTTGTAGATAATTCTCCATAATGGAAAAATAAAGGGAATTCTGTTTTGGAACGATGTTTCTCTTTGATATGTATTTTTTGCATTTTAATGTATTCACAAACAGCTTTCTCCAATAGCATTTTATTTTTTATTTCTTTATTTTTTTTATAATAACATTTTACGTATCTACTTACTTATATTCTTACTTACCTTAAAGTATTGAAACAGAGGGCTATTTTACATTTCAGATAGATGATAAATACCAAGTCTGGGTTATCCACCTTTGATCAGTAAATCTTTCTTAGTTTTTGAAAAACAAATTTTAATGTTTTATTTTTATTTTTGAGAAAGAGAGAGAGAGAGAAAGACAGTGAGTGAGAGACGAGCAGAGAGAGGGAGACACGTGGGGCTCGAACTTGCGAACTGTGAGATCACAACCTGAGCTGAAGTCGGGCAGTTAACTGACTGAGCCACCCGGGTGCCCCAGTAACTCCCTCTGAGTGGTCGGGACCCTGCTGTGCTCACCCAGTGCTTGCTTCACTTGTCTGTGTGTGCTAGGTCCTCTTCTGTCGCTGACAGAGCGCCTGCTGCTTGCAGAGGCAAACCTTGTGCGTTATGTTTACTTTTCGCCTAGTCCATCTCCAAGGTTACTTGTAAAGTTTTTAAATACCTCTTTGTGAGCGAGAAGCCCTCATAAACAAACCACTTTGTTGAGACTGGCGTCTTAGCCCTGGCGCAATTTACTAATTTTACTGCACGTTGCAGACATCACGAGTCTGTGAGGTGCCCCAGTGACACCTCCGTTCCACACACAGACTCTGTGTGCAGCCTTGTGAGTGGCTGTTTTTCTTTCCCCTTTCCTTATAAATGGGCTGCTGGTGGCAGAAATTGTTCAAACAAAGGTTGCAGAAAGGATCAGACTTTAAAGGTTAGAGGTTTAGCCTATTAGAAAACCGAGCTTTGCAAATGTTGAGAGTGTTAGGATTCGTGGGGAAAGGGGTCCTCAGATATCGGTGGGCAGTGAGGCCGTGGAGGGAAAACAGTCCAATGACCCAGACAGCCATCGAGGGACCTTTTTGACACAGGGGCTGCATTTCCCGTGATCATGAAAACAGACCCTGCGAAGAACCGGGATTAACATAAACATCCTTCATCATCCGCTGGGTCTACATCAGAAGTTCCCTTCTTTGGCTTTTAGAAACACACAGTAGACTTTTGGTTGGCTTCATACTGGAGAGTGAGAACCTACTAGCATTTAGCGTTCAGGGGCCTTGTGATATGCAGGATGACCAATCTCTGAGGAATCTTTTTACCTAGAATACCAACATGGTCAGGTTGAGAACTTGTAGCTGCTTCAGATTGTTTGGTTTCTTCTAAGGAACGGAGCAGAAAACATGCTACTCTGGCCGTGAATATTTCTGGAGCTTCCTAGAAGTTGTGTAGTCCTTTCTTTCTCCCGCATTTCCTGTAGTGGTTCGGTACAGCTAGGCTGCAAGGATATTGGTCTACGGGCCAGGAGAAAACGAGACAACACTTCTTAGGTGGGGTATTTCTCTCCATCTATACTTGGCTTGCAAAAATTGAGTCACTTTTTATGATAAAATCTTGTCTGGTTGTTTGTGTCCTCGGCCAGCTGTTCAAAGGCAGAAATTAGCCAAGTACCGTCCAGCTGTGAGCTCAGTCATCCTCAGGGGTACGAATTCTTTGCCAAAAGAGCCTTAGAAAAGGCCAGAGAGAAGGAGTCGCAGGAAACACTGACTCAGGCTTGAGATTTGTTTTCAGGCTATTTTATTCCCCTTGGTAAGGGGAAGGGGGGTGCGCCTACATCCTAACTGATCTCAGAAGATCAGAGCTGCAGGGAACCTGGAGAGACCAGCTGGGTCTACTCTGTTATTTTGTATTCTAAGAAAAGAGACCCAGAGAGGGTAAATGACTTGCCTAAAGTCACAGAGCGGGATTGTGACAGAGCTACATCTAATCGAGACCTTTTTAATTCCAAGTAGAGCATTCCTTCTACAATTCCAGCAGCTGTCTTTTGACTTCTCATTTTATTTATTAATGAAACTTTGCTGACTTTCTTTCCAAAGCATTCTCTACCCCACTTAAAGCATTGCCTCGTTATTACACTGTAACAAAAAAAGCACCTTTTATGACTGGAGAGCAAATGTTCCCTATTTGTGACTCTGTAAGCACGTATCTACCTCTATTGAATAATAAAAAAAAACTGGAGAAGTGTTCTCTTTTGGGAGAAAAATGCACAATTAAGCTGTTTAAGTTTTTCACGTGTGGTGTTTGCACATTGTTTCCCAGGGGGACCACAAAATATCTTTAGTTTGCTTCTTCTCCTAACAACTCTGAGATCACTACATTCCATTGCCGGTCTTTCTTAGAAAGAGAACAATGGCTCTCTTTTTTCACCTTCGTTAGACATTCACCAAGTCTCTCCAGGTCAAATGAAGAGAAAGGGCAGGGTCATAGCTATACAACAGGAAATATCAGTCTGGTGGCCAACACATGACGACAGATACCTTTTGGAGCACCTGATCTCTACTTCTAGAACAAGACTTGAACCTGGAAATGTTCATCTTAGAGAAGCTTTGGCTGGCTGCTGTTTACAGTCAGGGCCAGGTATCTTTGGGCATCTCCAGGATATTTTTTCACAACGACATTGCCCTATTAGTCTTACTTTCTGTCAGCTTTGTCATGGATTCTCAGTTGCCCACTGGGTGATGATCTCTTTCTTCTCACTGGCTTATTTTGGGTTTTTTGAGTCATTTTTGACAGGTATGTCACCAAGTAAGCACTAGATAATCCAGTTTGACTGTGACCAGCTCTTTTACAAAAGTTTGAGTGAGGAGTTTCCAAGAAAATTATAATTGCCAGATAAAATGGAAAGGCACGGAAGAAACAGTGATGTAATCAGAGTGAGGATCTATGGGGGGATATCAGGGTTTTAGACTGGAGATATGGGCCTGCTTTTCAAAAGGGAAGAGGAAGATTTCTCCGTTAGGAACTGATGAGCTAAACACTGAGCTTGTTGGTAAGGGAATGGACAAACCAGGATCTAGTATGAGATCACCAGGAATCAGGGGAGCCTCGCGATCTTTTATAGTGTTAATAGGCTGATAGATCAGGGAAATGCTTAATAATTTGTCCTGATTTCAGCAAAGTTTGGAGGAATGATAACAATAAAATAGGTAGCATTTATTGAGTCCTTATTAGTGAAAGAAACTGTCCTAAGTGAATAAACATACATTTTGCTTCTTTGGAGGGGGTACCTTAGCATCTCTTACTTTTAGCTTCTTCATTTTAATTCACGGAGTTTGCCTTTCCAATCTCTCTCCAGTCTCACCGGTTAGCAGAGAGGTAACTGGTGGTTCTTCACTCCTCACTGTCCTAAGATTTCTGTCCTGACCAGGCTGTCAAGCTCCTGGATTCTAATAGCATTTGGAGATGGAAGGGGGTTCATGACCTCAGCTGGTTGTGTTTCATAAGAGGAAGGAACATGGAGGAGCAGACATCCAGCAGGGGCCATGCTCCCAATATTTGCACCTGTGAACTGGCTGGTCAAGAGGAGGGAAGAAATAACTATCTATGCAGGTGACTGTAGCTTTCATGTTCATAGCCCATTAATGGTGCTCTGCCAGTTTTTATTTACCATAGTACTGTGTTATATCCAGATCAGAGTATCTGTGAATTCATTTTATCTTTATGACAATTTTCAAAGGCAGATTGGGGGCGCCCGGGTGGCTCAGTCGGTTGAGCGTCCGACTTCAGCTCAGGTCATGACCTCGCGGTTCGTGGCTTTGAGCCCCGAGTCGGGCTCTGTGCTGACAGCGAGCTCAGAGCCTGGAGGCTGTCTTCCGATTCTGTATCTCCCACTGTCTCTGACCCTCTCCTGCTTGCGCTGTCTCTCTCTGTCTTTCAAAAATAAATAAAAAGCATAAAAAATTAAAAAAAAAAAACAAAGGCAGATTGTATTTTTCTTAGAGTCAGATGGAGTAGAAAGCATGGGCAAGTTGCTCAAGGTTACTGCTAAAAATTACAGAGCGGGTCTAGAACATATGTATTCGGACTCATGACGCCGGTGGATGAACACTCCTCCACAGGGTGAGGAGCCTCCGGTACATTTCAGCAGACCAGCAGGCCAGGGAGGCGAAGCATGCATGTGAGATCTGACAGAGCAAAAGTCGAAGTGTCTCTAAGCCAGAATGTGCCTGGGTCTCTCAGGTTGGCAACCTACGGAATTCCTGTTGCTCTTATCTGGGGGTGAAGGGTACCATCTGATAGTGAGTCACTCCGTGTGCATTTGGACAACAAGGCAGATAGTACCTTGTACTCTTGAAGTCCTTTCCCTTTTCCCTAGCATAGCACTTTAGAGATGAGCTGATCTTGGTAATCTGATGGCATATCTGGCTCATAAATAAATAGGGCTCAAGGAAGGATGCCAGTTTTTTACCCCTGAAAACCTCATGGCTCCTTTAATTTTTCACACCTGACACCCTTGACATTGGCTCTTGAGACAGAATCGTCCATTGCAAAACATATGTCGTCTTCAAAGAATCCCATGAAGGAAGTCTATGGGACTCTTCAGTCATTTGTTTGGTGATCCTATGACAGTCTCCATCTCTCTGGTTGCAGAATCAACAGTGTGAAACTTTCACATATTGTCCCAAACCTCAGTTTTCTCAAATTAAAATGTCCAGGTAGACCCAGATGATTTCCAGTATTTCTTCAAGCTTCATCAGCCTATGATCTGGAGCCCGTTACCACAGACGGAAGCTTTTCTGGAATGGCAAAAATACCAGAGTTCAGTTGTTTTAGGGTAGGACACAAGAGAATACAAACAATGATTATCCTAGCTTAAGCCCTTCTTTGAAGTTAGAGGCCCCAAGGGAATGCCCTGGGTGTTTCCTGGTAAAGACAGGGAGGTGTGTGATGAGGCAGAGAGAGGGAGTCGTTTCCCGTCTAGGGTGGAAAGCACCTGAGAAGAGAAGGAGGTTATATCCGTATAGGAGGTGGGAGGCACAGTCAGGAGAAACTGGCCAAAACAAGATGCCTCGAGGGCTTCTATCATAAGAGCATAAAAGGGTAAAAAAAAAAAAAATCCTACAAATTAAAAGTAAAGCACAGAAGGAGGAGTATCACCAAGGGCTTTAAAATACCAGTTAGGAGAAAACTCTTCAGGGAATTTGGGAGATGGTGAATCAGAAATTTAAGTCTACTTTGCCTCTGTAGGGAATTTAGACTTCGATTGACTTGTGTTGGGGATTTTAAGTAGGGTCAGGTTAAAGGCACACCTGTTGGCTTTGGCACATGGCGTAGATCTGGCAGAAAGCCCTTCTTGGTCTCCAGTGCTCCCACTGGCGACGTGGAGGCAGAATCTGGACGGCGGGACTGAGTCAGGGAAGAAATGGTTGTCTCTGTGCCCAGCGCCGATGGAAAGAACAGAATGGCAAGTGCTATACTGCCTCTACCTTGGATGGCTGACCTGATCGTGACTTTGAAGAGCTTTTATTTGTGGGGGAGATGCACCTGTCTGTTCTGGCAGAAGGAAGGTACAAGAGAAGGACTCCAGGGGATGCCTTGAGTTTCTTAAATCAAAGAGGACCACTCCATGTGATATGGATTATATGTTATTTCTGGAACAGCTCTGCCTGCTCTGGAAGGACCCAGAGACTTTCTTCTCACAACATGAGGAGATATCCTAACCTCAAACTCAAATTACAATTCAAAAGGCATTTGACAGGAGTCTGGTTGCTGAGATCTCGGTATTGGTGACTGGGACGCAGCATGCAATGCTGAAAGTAAACAGGAGAGGAACTGGAAACCAGGAATCCTACCCTTTCCTCCACAGGCCCCGTGCCAGCCTTCTAGATTATTCATAATCTTGTCCAGATCAGATACAATAATGATGTGCAAGTGTTCTGTCATGTGTAAGGCACCAAGCGTTCAACGTGGCTTATTATTATTATTATTGTTATCATGTTCTCTTATTTTTATTCAGGTAGGAACTCATCAGATTCTGTTAAGGCATAGAAGAGAGGCCTTCCACCTGGCTAAGGCTAGTTTGGGTTTGTAGTATCTGGATGTTCTAAGAAATACATTTTGGGCGTTTGCAATTATATATATATATGAATGAACTGAGAAGTAGGCAAATTGTATTTCTTTGTGCCAGTTAACTCTGAATCTCTGAGCTCACCGTTGCGAGCAGGAGCTCTGCACAGGGTGTTTCTCCCTTTATCTCAGTAACTGATATGTTTGTGTAAAATGAAATAATGAAGTTTCTCACCTCCAACGTTCAGCAAGAAGGACCCGCTGTAGACCGTTCATTTGGAGAAAACGCATCATTACTTGCTTTAATAATGAAAAATTATACAGTTTAAAAGGGATTAGTATTTGGTGCATCTCCCTGGAAACAAATATCACATAAAAATTCATGTTTACATAATAAATAAATTAGGGGTGCCTCTTTTTACCAAAAAAAAAAAACCCAGAATATACCCCCCTACCAATGGATTTATAATAAACTTCCTTTTTACAAGCATCCCCAAAGCCTTTACAATTTGACTAACCTATTTCACATGCAGGCACATCCGGAAGCTACAAACCAGTGATTGTATGCTCAGGAGTAAGGCTCTTTGAAAAACAATTTCTGTTCCTGCTTGTGAAATTTCAGTAAAGCATTTACCAAAAACACAACCACCCCCCCTCACCAACCCCTCCCCCTCCCCAAACTGCTTGTTTAATAAGGAATTTTAAAGCTCAACTCCAAATTTCTTTATTTAGAGAAATATGTATTGTATCTAAAATTGGTACCAGAAAAAATTGAGAGCCCTTGAAATTTCACTGTATCAGGGTTTGACTTAGGAGTCATGTTTTTTTTCCTTGTGATTTTGACAGAATAGTCTTTTTCTCTCCTGCGAGGCCATTTTCTGGGTGGTTTGTGCCCAGGGCATGTTTGCAGGGCAAGATCCACTCAGGTCTAAGGAGCAGCCTCCTTGAAGGTGGCCCCTGGGAGAGGGGAGAGGGGGGGCACCTCTTCCTTCCCCTCCCTTCTCTCCCCTCCCTCCTCTCTCTCAGCTCTCTCCTCCCTCTTCTCTCCTCCCTGCTCCTTCCCTCTCCTCCGGTCGGTCCAGTACTGGCCAACTATACTGGCCAACTAGTGTTTTGCTAGAGGGAAACCTTGGTTTCTAAGGTAAATTTGAGACATGCCCTCAAAATGATTTCTTTGCATTTCTTTGAGGCTTTGGGAGTTGTCGGCCTGCCCCTACCACATCCCTTGCATGCGGGGCTCTGAGTCTCTGAAGCATTCTGTGCTCTGGGCAAGGCTTCCAGCTGCAGTCTGTCACTGAAAAGCCTCCTTCCCCTGCCTGAGAGCGAGCCTTCAGCCAGTTGTGGGCAGCAAAGGCAGCCCCTTGCCCGGCAGTAGACTTGGGGAACAGAACCTTGGTTGGGTGCGTTCACTGAAGCCCAGGGCAGGCCTTGGGCCCCTGCCTCTTGCAGGGAGCTGCCAGGTCACTCCTGGTACCAATGTCACCTCCTGTATCCTCCCCCCCCCCCCCCCCCCCCCCCCCCCCCCCCCCCCCCCCCCCCCCCCCCCCCCCCCCCCCCCCCCCCCCCCCGCAAGCTTCACTGCCCTTGGCAGGCTAACAGCAGGGTAAGGGGCGGGGGGCAGACAAACCCAAGAAGCAGAAAGAGGGCCTTTCTTTCCTTTTCTTATGTTGGTAAGCTCTTTGCCTTTTGTATTGCCTGCAACATTTTAGAAAATTGTAGGGTATTAGAGCTGAATAGGTTGATAGCAATGACCTATAATTATTTGTGTGTTGTTAGTATTATCTCTGCTGGTGGTTTGTAGCTGGAGATCCATGGAGTCCCCCTCTCCTGTTCTTGGACAGGTCACGGAGGTGAGCCACCGAGAGTCTGTGCTTGGGGGCATGTTTCTGTAGGAAGCATTCATTAGATTCCTGAAAGAGTCCAAAGATCAGAAAAGGTGGGAAACTACTGATTCAGTCCAAAGTCCAGTTACTCACTCTCCCCACCCCCAACACACACACACACACACACACACACTCACACACACACACACACACACACACACACTCACGCACACACACACAGTTTACTAACAAGAAAACTGAATCCAGAAGAGGTGGTGTGCCAGCCTGAAAAGTGCAGGGCTGGGACTGGCATTCCTCAGCACGAGCGCGAGATGCCTATCGGCCCCACCTCTGGAGGGCAAAACTACTTTGACCGTGCTCTCTGAGCACACAGGCCGATGAGGGCACAGGACATCCATTTCAAGTAACTCATATTGCACCTCTCTCTATAACATGACCCTTATTCATCTTTCTGTCCACCATCTGGGCCAGTGTGGCACCTTGTGTATAGTAGCCACTCACTGTATTTGTTGAAAGAGAGAGAACTTAGCAGTGAGCTGTACAAGGAAGACAGCTCAGTAGCTTTTTTTTTTTTTTTAACATTTATTTATTTTTCAGAGACAGAGAGACAGATCAGTGAGCAGGGGAGGGGCAGAGAGAAAGGGACACACAGAATAGGAAGCAAGCTCCAGGCTCTGAGCTGTCAGCACAGAGCCCAATGCGGGGCTCGAACCCACGAACATGAGATCATGACCTGAGCCGAAGTCAAATGCTCAACTGACTGAGCCATCCAGGTGACCCGACAGCTCAGTAGCTTTATGCGACCAGTTATTCGAGCTCAAGAATTATGGATCCTGGGACACCCAGGTGACTCAGTTGGTTAAACATCTGACTCTTGATTTTGGTTCAGGTCATGATCTCACAGTTCATGAGTTCAAGCCCCAGGTCAGGCTCTGCACTGGCAGCGTGAAACCTGCTTGGGAATTTGTCTCCCTCTCTTTCTGCCCCTCCCCTGTTTGCTCTCTCTCTCTCTTTCTCTCTCCAAAATAAATGAAAAATAAACTTAAAAAGAACTATGAGTCCATTATTCTCCACTCTTTTTTCCTCACACCCATGACCTCAGTTCTTGGGGCAGGTGTTAGCAGTGGGAGGCATCCCAGATTGTAAACCACGCTTTCCTTGCATGGCCCTTTGACGACCGGCTCATGATCTACAAATACAATATTGGTGCTTCAGAAATGTGGTAATTTTTCTTATAAAGTAATTTATGTAAGGTTAAGAATTTTTCTTCATCTGATTTGTAAACATGGATACACGTTTAAACATTTAATAGCAATTATTTATAATTGTAGGGAGACCTAGGTTTTCATTGGGATTTGTTTACTGTTTGGCTGGATATCATAGAATGATAATAAATGGAGACAACAGTCAGTTGAGTGCATATGATCTGTGGTTTGTACTAGGCTCGGGGTGGGGGGCTGGGTAAAAAATGTTTACATCTTGGTTATGGAGTTTATAAGGCCTAAAAAGGTAAAGGATTTAAGTCACTTAACAATGAGAGAGGCATCAAAGAAGAGTAAAAAAAAATGTGTCAGATTAAGAGATACTTATTCCAAAAGACTGAAGTTGGCTAGAGAAGCAAAAAATCTATTGAGGCTATGTCTAAGATGACTGTAGAAGAAACAGATTTGTTCTTTTTTTTTAAAGGCAGTTTCCTAATGGATAGGAAAATGAAAAGATATTCTAGAAAGAACACTGTGGGAAGCCAGTGTGCAAGTACAAATTCCAACATTGTATTGTTTTAATTTTAATAGGTTTTTTTTTCCTAAAGAGCTTTTTAAAAAATTGATTGCCATGCTAGGGAAGCCTTGTGTGTATCACATGCATTGTTTCACTCAATGCTCATGACAGGAAGCCAGTACTGTTGTTATACTTATTTTACAAGGGTTAAAAATGGAAATTTAGAGAACTGACGTCAGTCTTCTTGCTTTGGCCCATACATCTAGGAGCCAGAATTCAAATCCAGAGCTGTCTGGCTCTGCAGCTCTGTTGCCCAATGCCGTAAGGAAACGATCAGGGTTGGAATAAAGGGATCGCAGGTGAGAATAAAGGGAGACAAGACTTTACAGGACGGCTGGGGCCAGGCTGGATGACAGTCAATGCTAGGTCTTAGATAATGAGGAGACGAAACCTTGACATATGTTCTTAAAGTACATTGCCAAGGGTTTTCACTGAAGCGGGTGAGGAACATTCCTGTCATGAGGCAGGGGTTCAGGGTGGTTTCTTTCAAGTCAGAGATTCTGTGATGGGACCGTGACCCCTTTGGCAGAACCCTGCGCTAAGGGCAAGTACGTGTCTTCATCATCACCACTGCTGGAGCCCCACGGAGTTAATGCTGGGAGGCTCCCCATCTGACAACCCTGTGGCACGTTTCTACACTGAATGTGGAAGACTCAGTGGTGGATGAGTGGACGGGCTGTTGGCGAAATCGATACAAATGTTTTTTAAACTCCAGCCCCACCACATGTTAGCTCTGGAGGCAGACTTAAATGAGGCCGTGTTTTAAAGTAGAAAGTGCATGGGCTTCAGAACCCACAACCCCAACCCTGGGCAATGTTCCTAACCGCCCTGAGTCCCCATTTTCTCATTTGTGAAAGGGCCCATGTCTGCCTTATAGGAGAGCACCTTGCTTACTTTCCGAAAGTCTCCCATGTGAAGGACGTCGCCACTAGAAGACCTGGCACCTGGTGCTATCAGCAGCAGCATCAGTGATGGTCTGCAGTGTCACGGTTTCTCACTTGATAGAACTTCTTCATGCAATTGGCTCTGAAGCTCAAATACTTCTTTCCTGGTAGAAACACTATGGTGAAAGTTCAGTCCATTTGAAATAAGAGGGGCCCCTTTGTGGCTCAGCTGGTTAAGCAGCCAAATCGTGAATTTGGATCAGGTCATGATCTCAAGATCATGAGATTGAGCCCCATGTCGAGCTCTGTGTTGAGTGTGGAGCTTGCTTGGGATTCTCTCTCCCTCTCCCTGTGCACACTCTTTCTCAAAATGAGGAAATAAACATTAAAAAAAAAAGTGGGCCACCTGGGTGGCTCAGTCGGTTAAGCGGCCCACTTCAGCTCAGGTCATGATCTCATGGTTCATGGGTTTGAGCCCCACGTCAGGCTCTGTGCTAACAGCTCGGAGCCTGGAGCCTGTCTTCAGATTCTGTGTCTTCCTCTCTCTGACCCTCTCCTGCTCATGCTGTCTCTCTCTCTCACTCTCAAAAATAAATAATAACATTAAAAAAAGAAGAAGAAGAGGACCTTAGTTCAAGGTCTAGCTCAAGCAGCAGATGACTGAGGTCTTGTGAGCATTGATTGATGGGAATGCAGTGAGAGCATCTCGTAATGCCAGAAAGCTTGACTAGACTATTAGAATAGGAAAATGTTATTATGCCGTGTCTTTGAAAAAATTCAACTTAAAATTTCAAAACTTGGATTCACACGCATAGTCCTTTGCTAAAGTATTAGCAAGATCCAAGAAGTCTCCCTCTTTGAGGATGCTCACTTTGCCTCTTTGGTTTTTGGTCTCTGAGACTATATGCCCCTCTCTTACTGGCTGCCATTAATGGTGGGTCGATTCTGGCCTTTTCCTGCACTAGCACTGGGATGTTGATCTGCCTGCTGAGCTCATAGCTGCCAACAACGCCCAGCTGGAGCTGATTTGCTGGGCTGAGTCACATCATCTGGTTGGGACAAGCTGGGACAATATCTTTTTCAATCACAAGTACCGGCCCTCAGACCTACTCAGTGCTCACTGCCTTGCCAAGTTCCTGGGTGTGGGTGGAGCTTAGGTGCAGTTGGTGTCTTCTTCTGAGGGGGTTCTTTTTCCAGAGAGAAGGTTATCGTGATGCATTTGGGAATAGCTTCGAGTTCTTTGGGCCTGCCTATCATTTAGTGCTACATTGTTTGGCAACATGATAATTTCTACGAAACCCAAAGTAGGGGGGGTTAAGGGATGGTTAGCAGAGTTGGAGAAGGCTTATTATTGGTTATCTGGGGGATGTTCATGAAAACATTCATTAGTGCTGCTCAGGAGAAAGAAAGTGGTGTCAGCAGAGTAGACCAACCTGGCAACTTCCCTGGGAAAGCCTTGCCCCAGGGTAGAGCAGGATTCCAGAAGGTTAGCAGGGTCAGCACAGCTGGCCAGAGTAGACATTGCTACTCAGGGGACAGAACTGTGGCTTGGAAATGCAGGGACTGAGTCCAGCTCTTGTGTTTATTTTATAAGTGTGTGTTATTGATTTCTCTTTGTGTTACCTTGATTTTGGTCTTAAAAGGAGCTCTGTCAGATATGTGCAGAATATTCACCAGCAGGCAACTGATAAATTTGTCTTTGGAGACCTGCTTATGGAGGCAGCCTCTGACTTCAGGTTATCTTATAGTCTGGAAAGGTGGGTCCTAGCCTTAGCCTTGCAAGCATTCTGTTCCTTGTATGCAAAGTGTGGTCATCAAAGGCCTTTTCTATTTTCTTACTTATCATTTTGTGTCCCCACTGTCTGTGTAAGGTTTAACACATGGTAACTGCAAAATCCATGAATCTTCCTCTAACTTGGACATATCTCAACCTCTAGGGACATTGTAAGCTTCTAGGGAACTAATTGTAAAGTGGAGCATGTGGGAGGGGCATGGGGGAAGTGGGCTGGGATGGGGTCGACCTTCAGGGGTTGAAAAACTAAAGTAAGCATTAGAAGCACAGGTGGTGGTAGTGAATTTAATATGGATACTTTAGGACAACTAAAAATCTGTAAAGGTGGGTCACAGCATATTTTTTAAATTTCCCATCATACTTAAGAGTGTTTATTATAGTTAAACATATAATAATAAAATATTTAGGAGCACCTGGGTGGCTCAGTTAAGCATCCAACTTTTGATTTTGGCTCAGGTCACAATCTCAGGGTAATGGGACTAAACCCACTAGGCTCCATGCTGAGTGTAGAACCTGCTTCAGATTCTCTCTCTCCCTCACAGAGATAGAGCAAACAATTCCAAAATTTATGGAACCAGAAAAGACGCTAAAAACTCAAAGTAATGTTGAAAAATAAGACCAAAGCTGAAGGCATCACAATTCTGGACTTCATGCTATATTACAAAACCGTAATCATCAAGACAGTATAGTGCTGGCACAAAACAGACACTCAGGTCAATGGAACAGAATAGAGAACCCAGAAATGTGTGGTCAACTAGTCTTGGACAAAGCAGGAAAAAGTATCCAATGGAAAAAAGATAATCTATTTAGCAAATAGTGCTGGGAGAACTGGACAGCAACATGCAGAAGAATGAAACTGGACTACTTTCTTATACCACACACAAAAATAAATTAAAAATGGATGAAAGACTAAACATAAGACAGGAAGCCATCAAATTCCTAGAGAAGAAAACAGGCAACAGCCTCTTTGATCTCAGCTGCAGCAACTTCTTACTAGATGTGCCTCCATAGGCAAGAGAAATAAAAGCAAAAATGAACTGTTGTGATCGCATCAAGATAAAAAGCTTCTGCACAGCAAAGGACACAATCAGCAAAACTAAAAGGCATCCAATGGAATGAGAGAAGATATTTGCAAAGGACATATCTGATCAAGGGTTATTATCCAAACTCTATAAAGAGCTTCTCAAACTCAACACCCAAAAAACAAATAGTCTAGTTAAGAAATGGGCAGAAGACATGAATAGACCTTTTTCTAAAGAAGTCATCCAGATGATTAACGGACACATGAAAAGATGCTCAACATCACTCATCATCAGGGAAATACTAGAGGAAACCACAATAACTTACCACCTCACACCTATTCAGAATAGCTAAAATTAACAACTCAGGAAACAATAGATGTTGTCAAGAATGCAGAGAAAGGGGAGCACTTTTTACGTGGTTGGTCAGAATGCAAACTGGTGCAGCCTCTCTGGAGAACAGGATGGAGGTTCCTATTAATCCAAAGGATACAAAAATGCTGATTCAAAGAGGCATATGTACCCCAATGTTTATAGAGGTGCTATCAACAGTAGCTGGATTATGGAAAGAGCCCAAATGTGCATTAACTGATGAGTGGATGAAGAAGATATGGTGTACACGCATGTGCACGGGCGCGCGCGCACACACACACACACACACACACACACACACTGGAATATTACTCAGCCATAAAAAAGAACTAAATCTTGCCATTTGCAACAACATAGATGGAGGATTGTGTTTAAGCAAGATGTCAGTCGGAGGAAAACAAAAATACTATATGATTTCACTCATATATGGAATTTAACAAAATGAATGAGCAAAGAGAAAGAAAGAGAGGCAAACCAAGAAAGAGGCTCTTAACTATAGAGAACAAACTAATGGTTACAGGTGGGAGGTGGGTGGAGGGAATGGTGAAATAGGTGTTAGGGATTAAGAAACGTTTATTGCTGGGGTGCCTGGGTGGCTCAATTGGTTAAGCATCCAGACTTCGGCTCAGGTTATGATCTCATGGTTCGTGGGTTGGAGCCCCACGTCAGGCTCTGTGCTGCCAGCTAGCTCAGATTCTGGAGCTTGTTTTCGGATTCTGTATCTCCCTCTCTTTCTGACCCTCCTCTGCTCATGCTGTCTCTCTCTCTCTCTCTCTCTCTCTCAAATAAATAAAAACATTAAAAAAAATAAAAAAGTATGTCTATCGACTGATAAATGGATAAAGAAGATGTAGTGTATATATAAATATACAATGAAATATTACTCAGTGAGCAAAAAGAATGAAACCTTGCCATTTGCAAAGGAAGAAAACAGATGAACATAGGGGAAGGGAAGGAAAACTAAGATTAAAACAGAGAGAGAGAGACAGACCCTAAGAGACTCTTAAATACAGAATCTGAGGGTTGCTGGAGAGGTGTCGGGTGGGGGGCTGGGCTAAATGGGTGATGGGGGTTAAGGAGGGCACTTGTTAGAATGAGCACTGGGTGTTGTATGTAAGTGATAAATCACTGGGTTCTACTCCTGAAGCCAGTACTAACTTTAAATAAGTAAACTATGTGAACTAAATAAAAATACTATAAAGGAAAACAAGTTCATGTAATACATAATTCAAGAACAGCTTATATACAGTTACCTAAAAGTAAAATGCAACACAAAAGTTTATAAAACAAATTGTCAGAAATAAAATATTTAGTCCTCACAGGGAACAAAAAGATTCTCTTTCCCTCTCTACCTGCTCCTCTTCCCACTCTGCTTGGGTGCGTGTTCTCTATAAATAAATAAATAGATAAATAAATAAATAAATAAATAAAATCTTTAAATACCCCTCAAGAAGAAATAGATAAATACAGTGGGATACAACTCAGAAGCTCAGGTGAATGTAATAGAGCTGCATGTGTAAATATTAATAAATCTAGAAAATATTTTTGGAGACAATAAAGTTGCAGAAAGATGTATGAGATATAGCACTATTTATTCAAAAAGTTCTTATGTATATAATGGAAGCATATATATGTAGTAAGAATGTAAAGACCTGAATGGGGATGATAACCAAGTTCAGGGTAATGGTAACTTTAGGAGGGAGGAAAGGAAATTGTTTGGGGCTTTGATAAGTCCCTTCATGTGTATTTCTTTAACAAGAAAGAAAAACAGGTTGTAACAGCACACATGGGAAAACAAGATTTCTTCCAAAAGAATGATTACATAATTTTTTTTGGTGCTATTTTCTGTAATTTTTGAGTGTTTAAAATATTTCATTATAAAATGTCGGAAACAAAACTCTCCTGGTAATTGTGATGCAGGCAGTTGGCCTTTGGCAATTCTTGCCTAGATGCTTCCAAGGATTATCCAGTTCTAAATGTGTCTGTGTGCAGAGAACTCTCCCCCAAGCACCTCCCTTATTCTTATAGATGACCAATGCCTATCAGCCTGTGCCCAAGGCCCGTGACTTCCCTATATTCTGTCCCAATTGGATGCACCCATTTCTCACGTTGGTGATGTTGGTGAAATCCACCAATCTAGCTCTACTTTGAGGACCTAGCCTATATGGGCGTCTTGCCTGTTGTCTCTTTTTCACCTTTCACCTCTCAGAAGAGAGGTTCTGTCCTACAAGCGCCATCATCTTGGACCTCTAGCCTCCTGCCTTCCTATCCCCAAGTTGCATTCATTTCAGAACACCTTCAGTGACAATTCAGTGATAGGATTTAGTATCCATGGGGACCCCAAGAGTTCTCATTGCCTACTTCAGCATCACCATTTGCAATCAGTTATCCTATTGCTGTATCTGCTTTTGTAACTTCCTTTCTGTACCAGAAGTGTCCCTAAAATGTAATCAGTAAGTGGCTCTAGCAGCAGGCACCAAGGTGAACTTTGAAATTTAATTTAGTTTTGTTATTATTATTTTTAAAGATTTTTTTTAATGTTTATTTTTGAGAGAGAGAGAGAGAGAGACAGCGAGCATGCCTGCACGTGAGCAGGGGAGGGGCAGAAAGAGAGGGAGACAGAATCTGAAGCAGGCTCCATACTGTCGGTGCAAAGCCCAATCAATATAGGGCTTGAACCCACAAACTGTAAGAGCGTGACCTGAGCTGAAGTCAGATGCTCAACCACCTGAACCACCCAGTGCTCCAAGTTTATTTATTTATTTTGAGAGAGAGAGAGAGAGAGAGAGAGAGAGAGAATATGAATCCCGAGCAGGCTGCATGCTGTCAGCTCAGCAGATCCTGATGCAGGACTCCATCCCACAACCGTGAGATAGTGACTTGAGCCGAAATCAAGAGTCAGACACTTAACTGACTGAGCCACCCGGGCACCCCTAATTTTGTTATTATTATTTTTAATGTCAGTAGTGGTAGTTCTAAACCAAGGATGATTCTCCCTGCTCCTAACAGGGACACTTGGCAGTGTCTGGAGACATTTCTGGTTCTTAAAACCAGGGGAGTGCCGCTGGCATTGAGTGGGTCGGGGCCAGGGGATGCTGCTCAACATCCAGTAATGCACAGAAAACCCCACCCCTATAATAAAGACCTATCCATCCACAATGTCAGTAGTGCCAAGACTGAAAAATCCCTGTTCTGCAGGTCCTCATACATGAATATCCCCGTCAGGGAGGGAGAGTGGATGAGGCCTCAGCTCCATCATTAGAGTGGGGACCTGGAGCAAGGGACACAGGGGTCCCTGTGAATCTGTGTATAGACCGTTCCTGCATCATCTTCACCGCACGGTGTGGGGTAGGGAGTCAGTGGTGTTGGAGATGGAGGATGAGAAGAGATTAAGGAGATGAAGGAAAAACAGGAAAGGAACAGAGAGTCCAGGTGGTTGGGGAGAGCAGAGGGAAGCTGCCTCTGATGTCTTTGAACCTAGCACCTTGCTATAAATAGCACCCCAGTGCTATAGAAATAGAGGATATAGTGCATTTTAAAATATTCTGAATGAAAAACGAGGCAGGTAGTTACGGTGATGGCCCCCAGTGAGTTGGGCTGTCCTCCACCCACACTTGTTTCTGTTGTGATGTGGCCATTCCTCTTGTTGGGAGGAGTCTGTTTTTCCATCCCATGCGTCCGGGCTGGCCTCATCACTTGCCTTGACCAAAAGAATGTGAAGGGAGTGATGATGTGTGACTTCGGAGGCCATTCAGGTTTGGTTTTTCTCCCTGTTAAAACATCTCTGCTGTCACGTGAGGAATCTCGGGCTGATGAAAGGGTCCAGCCATTCGGCCGGCCTGGCCCGCCTAGCTCCCAGCCAAGCTTTCGGCACAGTGGACTCAGATGAAATCAAGGTGTCTGCCCGGCCAACCCATAGTGAGGACTAATAAATTATAGTTCTTTTAAGCCACTGAACTTCGGGCTCGTTTGCCCCAGAGCAATAGATTAATTGGACGCTGTATATACATGGCTTCATTTGAAGCAGTAGGTGACATATTTGCCTTAGGATGTTGTGTAAATGTCAGAGCCGTGGTTCAGAGAGACTGAGTTCTTCCTCCTTTGTGTCTCGCAGCACTTCTCGGAACTTCTGGATGAGTTTTCCCAGAACGTCTTGGGTCAGCTCCTTAATGACCCTTTCCTCTCCGAGAAGAGCACGTCGATGGAGGTGGAGCCGTCCCCCACGTCCCCGGCGCCCCTCATCCAGGCCGAGCACAGCTACTCCCTGTGTGAGGAGCCGCGGGTCCAGTCACCGCTCACCGCTGTGACCCCCGGTGACAGCTTCAATGACGGTAAACTCAGGGCAGGGGAGACACCCGGGACCGTGGAACCGGGGTGTGGAGTGTGTGTTACACTACTGTCACCACTCAACGTTAGCCACACACCGACTCCGTGGAAAGCCTAGGGCCGGGCTGTGGGGAACTGCAGAGTCATGGGCCGCTTTCCCCACCGGCCGTGCGCCCTGGGAACTTGCTATAACCGAATGGTAGTAGAGGCTTTCTTTGGCCCCGTGGGTTGGGCAGCGAACATCCTTTTGCAAATCAACATTGGCGCATTTGGTTGATAATTCCAGCAGCTCCAATGGTTTAAGGGATCATGTCATTTTTTTCTGAGAAAGGATTTTTATGACCACTTTTCTCCACAGAAGCTTATCGGATATTCTCTCAACCCATATTCAGCATGTTCCCTTGACCACTTGGGGAGCATTTCCAGGTCACCTACATTCCTGGTGACCCTTTCGTGCCCATCATCAGTGCCATCAGTATGGTATTTGTTGAAGATCTAGTTTTCTTGGCTTTAGAAGGTTAAGCTGTTTGACCATGTGTCTGTAAAGTGACTTTCTTCCAGGTCTGAACTCCTTTATCACATATTATCAGTACCTTAAATTGTGGCCATTGATTCACCTAGCAGTTCTTCAATTCACATGCTAGACATTGAAGGAAATATGAATTTAAAAATGTGCACATGATTCTCATAGAACCTATCATGTGGGGGAACATTAGAAATGTATACAACTGACTATAAAAATATAGAACATATGCTAAGGGTGGTGATTAACGTTACGTGCTCTGCGGTCAGACCTCAGTTTAAGTTCAATTTCAGTGACTACTTGTGGGCAAACTACCTTACTTCTTCATGTGTAAAACAACGTCTATTTCATGTCTTATAAAGATTAAACACCAGAATATGTGCCAGTGCCTAGCCCAGGATGTTGTTCTTAGCTGCTAATAGTAAGGGTATTGTTGTTAGCTGCTGCTGTAATCATTATTTCAAACCGGGGACTGAAAGAGGACGGCAGGGCCTTAGGTGATCAGGAAGGTTTGGGGGAGGATTGCTCAACTTCCCAAGCAACGATCTACAGTGACATGTGATATTGGGTTTCTAGCCATCAATATTTACTTTTGTTCATATTCATTCCCTGTTGCACAATCTCAAAGAGCCCTCCATTGTTCTACAGAATGAAGCTGACTTCACAGCATAGCTTTCAAAGCCCTTTGTGGGCAGATCCGACCTCCCTTCCCCACCTTGTCCCGTCTCTCCCTGTCTGTGCGGCTCTGGCACTGACTTTTCCACTCCATGACTTTTCTTACACTGTTTTCTTTATTCTGGGCTCCCTTGACCTGTGTCAGCTCCACCGGTCAAGACCCAACTCAGTGTCGGACTCTCCCGTCTGGAAGATTTCACCCTTTATGTTTTCACAGCACTGTTTCTGTTTGTTTGCTTATTTGTTTTAGTTTAGCCACTTGTGTGGAGACTATTACACTTGTCCTTATATTCCAGCCATTATTTATTTTTATACTCTCTTCTTTGTATTGAGCTGGCTTGTGAGCAAGTATGATTATGTGTTCCTGGTACCTAGCATTTGGTGGTATCTGATAAACAGCTAATTCGCTGAATTAATTGTGCAGGAAGTTGTTAAGGGAGAAGGTATAGAAGACTGAAGCACGTTCCTAACCGCCGTGATGGCGTCAGGGAAGACAGCCACTCGGCTGCCCCGTGCACGGCTTGCTCTCTGGGCTGCATGCATCTGATCAGGTGATATTTCTTAGCCTTTCACAACTGTCTTGTACAGGAGCAAACACAGTGCCACGTAGAAGTAGATATTTTATAAACACTTTATGATTCGCTCTTAAAATTCACCTCATGGTGATTTATTGAGTGTCTACCTTGTACTTAACTTGCCGACCACTGTTCTAAGCATTGAGGGTAAAAAGTAAACACAATTAACAAAGGTCTCTGCCTTTGTGGAGTTCACATTCCAGGAGATAGAAAGTACGAAAAAGAAAAAAAATACGTGGTTTATTAGATGGTGATCTAATAAATAAGCATTCACACCATAACAGGGGAGGTGGCATTGAAATCTTAAATAGGATAGACCGAGAAGGCCTATCTTTGAAGGTAATGTTTGAGCAAAGATCAGCGGGAGATGAAGAAAAGAACTAGATGTCTAAGAAGAGGCTTCTAGAATGAGGGGGTGGGGGAGGGGACTTGGAAAAAAAATACAAAGAGGCTTCTAGACAGAGGAAACTGCAAGTGCAGAGGACAGAGGCTGTGTGGCTGGAGCGATAACACAGCCACGTTAGATTCAGATGGTTACATCATCGTGGGGCGGTCAGCCATTCTGGAGCCTTGCTGTTCCAGAATATGCAGATTAGAGAAGGCCTACCTAATCTAAGCAGACTCACGTTCTTCTGCAATTCCATACATGTTTGCTGAACACCCGCTGCGGGTCAGACGCTGTCCTAGATACTTGCAGTGCACGATAGTGAAACTTAGATCCCGCCTATAATAGCTCAGAGTCTAGTGAAAATGCCATGTACCCCAAATACTTTACCAGACAGAACAGCAATGTCCCAAGAGGAAATTAAACTGTAGAAGGTCAGAGCAGAGAGAGCACGCCCAAAGAAGATCAAAGGAAATGTTGCAAGAATGAGACAGTTTATGTCTCAGTGAAATGATTGCAAATAAGCCCGTTTCCATAAGTCCCAAGTCTCTTTCTTTTCCATAAGGAAACTATTTCTTTATATTTTAATTGTAATCAATATAAATACAACATGAGGGACCTCACGGGGGCCCCCTAAGCTAATAGTTTAGTGTTAGGGAGAAAGAATCAGTGAATCTTTTCCGGGAAGACTTTCTTTTCATTAGACCACACTCCATTCACCTCTTGCCTTCTTCTATGTATAGATCCTGTGCTCCTATAGACTTTGCTAGTAATTTGCTGAGAACAGGTATAGTGGGTCAGTTATATTTTGCAAAGGGTTTCTGATCCACTGTTCATGTTCAAGTATCAGTATTTCTCTGAGTTAAAACCACCTTCCGATGCCAGCAGAAATGCTTGTATGAGTCGGGGGTAACGAACAAGGAGGGTAACCATTTGGCCCGTGTGAAATCAAAGTTAGACAGTGTGCAAGTATACCCGGGAAGCTTTGTCTAGGTCTTAGCTTCCAGTATTTTTCTGAATTTTGTGTAGACAGAGAGGTGAATTATTTTATTTATTTGAAGCCCCATTTGCATCCACCTTGAGGGAGAATCAGCCCAGGGATCCTTCTTGTACCACGTCGTCTGTCAAACAGTGCCCCTTCCTGTTCTCTAGGCAGTGTGTAAGTAGGCGGCGTTTAAAAATTGCTCTTTGCATTAAATTTAATACTCTTTTTCTCTCTCTTTGGGAAAACAGCTTAAGCAAGACTAGGAGTCCTTGTTCCTCGTCATGGATAGTCAATTATTTCATTATACCTGGGAGAGCTAGTGATTCAGATCTCCTTGTCCAGTTTTCTTTAGATTAAGTGGAATTCTTCTGTAGTTGCTTTTAAGCCTAAAAGAAAATGATGAACAGTTAGACTGTCTCCTACAGGATTTTTCTCTTTCTTTCCCTCTGTCTCTCTCCCCATTACCCTCTCTTCTCTCTCCTACTTCTTTCTTTTTCTTTGTCCTTCCTTGTTCTCTCCCTGCTACCTCTTTCTTCCCCCCTCCCTCCCTCCTTGAACCCCAGACCAATTACATAGGGCATTATTAGGTGCTCTTACCCTCCTAACTTATCATGAACCGAGACCTAAAATGATATACAATATTTTGGGCTATTTACATTTGTCATTTTTTCTGCTGAGAGCATCTACAACTTTTTTTAGATCCTCAAAAGAGTCTGTGACTGCCACCCTCCACCTCCCTCCCCACACCCCCTGCAAAGAGAGGTTGAAAAACTGGTCTAAGATTACATAGGAGTCATCTATCTTCAGGACTGAATATGTCCGTAGACTTCTCTGAAACACTAGAGCCAAAGAACTTCATGTGGGCTCAGCAACCACAGGAGCCAGTCAGAGTGTGGGCTTGGCCTCCAAAACCACCAGAAAGACATTCTGCTTCCAGCTCATTCATTTCTCCCCATGATTAAGGCTGTTAACCAGATGCCGGGCAGGGTTTTCTGTTCTACAAAAACAGAGAGAGAGGGAAAGAGAGAGAGAAAGAGAAGGCTATAAAAAGATAAGCAGAAACATTGAAGCAAAAGTATCTGTGGATATTTGCATACGGGGATTGAGGGGGGAAAAAAACTTATAGTTGAATGATCAAGTCTTGTGCCTTACCACATGGAAGGTATCTTCACGAGTTACTCTATTTTAGTCATGTTCCTTTGTAATTAACTCGGGAAGCTATGTAGTCATCTGCTTTGTTCTTTAATTTCAGCCTTCTTCCTGAAGAAGAAACTTAGCAATGCTGGAGTAACGCTCGCTGTTCAGGGAGAGCTAGACTAGGCCACTACCCTCCCAGATGGTAGAGGAGCAAAATTAGAACATACATAAAATATCAACAGACTCAGCATTAGATATACTAGTACAGGAGTGATCTAATACAGTATTTACGCCACACACAAGCCAAGGTAACTTTATTTTGGGTGGAATAAGGTTTTGTAACTTTGACTGGTCCAGGTTCTAGAAGGGGGGTGGGGACTAGGAACATAAATAATAATCATCTGCCTTCTGATTAAGCCAGTTGAGCTTTTAGTGCTTGCAGGGGCAAAGGATGGCTGGGTCAGCTGGCTTAGTACGGTTACCCTAGATTTCTGGAACTGTTTTCACAGAGTGGAATGAAAACAGTAGTCTGCCAGCTAAAGATGAGCCGTGGCGCCGGTAAATGGGAAGCCTGGTGGAAGGCAGGACTTGGGGTTGTAGGGGCAAACAGATTTTTAGGAAAGTGGGGTGGTTTTTTGGGGAAAACTAGAAGAAGAAAATAATGTCTCATGGCTGATGATGCCAGAGCACAGATGGCGTGCCTGGACACGGATCCCTAATGCAGGGAGAGAAGGAAAGGCATGTAACACGCATGGCAAAGAAATTACGGAGTTTGGATTAACTAGATGAAGCCCAGAGCAGGATTCACACACGGTCCAGTATGTGGAGTAAAGGAGAGAGAGGAGTCACAGGTGACGAGTTTCCAGGTGTCAGTGTTGCAGATACCTTGATGTTGAAAGGCTCAGAGGAGGTGAGACCTGAAAGAAAGTCACAGAAAGACAACAAACAGCTGTATCTTTATCACATGTAGTTTGAGCTACAGATAAGAGCGTCAGTCAGAGCCGCCGTCATAGAGGGTGTAGAACAGGAAGACGTGTGGCTCGTCTACCCACAGAGGGTAACTGGGTCCTCTGACGTGGGTGGGGTGGAGACTCAGAGGGGGGGTTGGACAAGGAGAGGAGCAGTCACCCTCTCTGAGTCCGACGCCTGAGCTTACAGGACATGCTCTTTAGCTATTTGTCACCTTTTCCGGTACTGCCTTTACTTGATTTCTCTAACAAGCAGGAAGGATGATGCTTCCCTCTCCCCCACACACCTTAAAATTTTCTTTAACATTTATTTATTATTTTTGAGAGACAGTGAGAGACAGAGCATGAATGGGGGAGGGACAGAAAGGGAGACAGAATCTGAAGCAGGCTCCAGACTCTGAGCTGTCAACACAGAACCCAATGCGGGGCTCGAACTTACAGACCGCGAGATCATGAAGTCTGATGCTCATCCAACTAAGCCACCCAGGTGCCCCACAGATAGTACATGAAAACACTTAGAACGGTGCCTGGCACATAATGAACGTTCAAAACATTGTAGCTATTATTCATTGGTCTTAAACTGGGAATCTTTACCTTAGGAGCACTGGATTCAAATTTTATATAAACCAAGGTGAGACTATAGTAAGAACCAATATTGGACCTTTTGTAGTGGCTAATTATGAGCTCAAAACACATTAAGGGAATAGCAGTCACATTTGGCTAGAGACCTTATTTCACTGATGTGTGGAAAAGCGATATCCCAGAGTGGCAAGAACAGCCTGTAAATCCCAGGTCTGATGCACACCTGCTGGCTAACTTTCGGTGAGTTACTGAATCCTTTAGTTTCCTTGTCAATAAAATGTGGGTAGTAGTAGGACATGCCTTACATGGTTACTCAGGATTAATATACATACAGCTCTTAGAACAATACTCAGCACATAGCAAACACTCACAGCTAAGTGTTTGCTATTTTTACTATTTCCAACACCTCATCATGTCCCTCACGACCTATGGTTATTTCAGGGTTAAGGCTGTCATGGCGGGGACCGTGGGCAGACAGGCCGCTAACTTTCATTCAAACATGTGGTGGGCTGTATAGTTTAACATGATTCTGGGGGCGCCTGGGTGGTGCAGTCAGGTAAGCATCCGACTTTGGCTCAGGTCGGGATCTCACCATTTGTGAGTTCAAGCCCCATGTGGGGCTCTGTGCTGACAGCTCAGAGCCTGGAGCCTACTTCCGATTCTGTGTCTCCCTCTCTTTCTGCCCCACCCCTGCTCACACTCTGTGTGTGTCTCTCTCTCAAAAATAAATAAATATTAGCATGATTCTGACACACCTGACTGAGTTCTTACCTTTCTCCCAGCCTCCAGAACCTAGCCTTAGCATTTTCTCCTTTAAGAGATTTTTGCATCAAACCTCAGTCAAGATTTGCCAACTTCTTTGAAAAATTTCAAAGACCAAACACAGTTATCAAATGGTGAAAGATTTAGATGAGGCATATTTTAATTTACAAAAATTTCCTCTTCAATGTTAGTCATGTCATATCAATAGCAAATGGATATATATGTGTATATATCATATAAGTGGGATTGCTCCATGTGATTTCTCTTTTTAAGAATATATATGCATACACACTGTATATACATATGTATGTATACATATATATATAAATTTATATGTAACATATTTATAAGGATACTGCTACTCCTAATTTAGAGTTGAGTCTTTTTTCTCCCCCTTCCCAAGGAATCAATATCTAATCAATACTGTTATTTATGCAGTACATACGGAAGAGATTGAGGATGTACATTGTGGTGTTGCTTCTATGTTGGCTTCAATTTTGTGTCTTTCCTGGCCCCTTCGTGCACCTTGCTGTGGGTCCTCTTAGAGTCTAGCCCCATTTCCCATAGCAGCTCCATCTCATCCTTGGAGGGCTGCTCACCACCAGCGGATAGTGGGTTATTTTTATTTTCTTGCTGATAGCTAAGTGGTGATGCTGAGGAATCATGCCAATTGAGTTTGACCTTTGACAGGAAGCCGTCTAAATAAAATCAGATGATATGGGGATTATTGGTCTTATTCCCCACAGTATACACTGCTGAGTGTATTGGGGGATATTTTCCTTGTAAAATGAAACTTAAAAGGCATGTAAACACAATTTAGGAAAAAAATTTTTTTACTCAATATCTGAGCTTTAGGTTTGAGAAATTAGAGGGTGTCCAGAGTACTGACTTTTTTTTTTTTGTTTTTGGAGTTTAGCCAATAGCTCAAACATCTAAGGATTATTCCAGTTCTAAGCCATGGTGGCTCTACCAATCTTTTTGCCCATAAAATAAAACTACAAAAATAAGATGAGGTAGAAAAATTATAAGGCATGTTCTCTTCATTCCCTTCACTCTATCCTTTATGAACCTCCTACCTCATAGGTTACGTTTGTCATTTTGTTTTCTCTGGTTTGATATTTATTTCCAGTGAGGACCAGAGTATAAGCCAACACTTAGTCATTTAGGATGAAAACTCTTTTCTCTAATGTCAACTACCATTGGAACATTATTCTCACCAAACTTCTTACTGGCTGACTTTCTTCATATGAAGTCAGTTACTTTATGATGTAACTGGTAGATTTAATCAGCCAATCGACAAATGTATTGATATGGTTCACAAATGGTGGTTTGGAGGGATTATTATGGCAGGTAGGTGCAGCTCTTTTGTTGCAATCGGTTCTGATATAATGGATTTAATTTCTTGTGTATACATTCAGCTACATTGTATCAGCGAGCTCTACTGCTGCATAAGAAATCATGCCAAGAACCATTAGCTTTAACAACAGTCATTTATTATTATAGCTCTTATGTCTGTGCCTTGGCTGGAGGTTGACTGCTTTAAGTGGGGGACGGTTGAGTGGTTTCACTAGTTTCAGCCAGATTCACTCACATATTTAAGGCTGGGTGATGGCTGATCTTGGTCAGGCTCATTTAGGGGGCAAGCTCTGTCTCACATGTCTGTCCCCCTTCTCCTGGAGTCAATACATTGTCCTGGCACATCCTTTTCATTAGGATGGCAGTAATACAAGTGTGTAAATACAGTTGTGCAAACACATTTCAAGACTCTACTCATGTTAGGAAGCTAACATCCCTTTGGACAAACAAGTCACGTAGCCAGTCCATGGTGGAGATTAGTGGAAGGCACTGCAAAATTACATGGCAGTAGAGGGGTGAGTGAAGAGCTGAAGCCAATCGTGCAATTTATAACGTATACAAAAGTACTCTTTGACCTTGTTGAGTCAAGGGACTCTGGATGGACCCCTTGAGCCACTGGGGCTCCTGTCTAATAATTATCATCGCACAGCATAAAGTTGAACAGCTCATGCCCATGTGTGATGATCCGGGCACAGCACACTCCAGTACAGAAAATTTAGAAGTAGTATATCATCTAAAGAAAAAAAAGCATCCATTCATGTTATGAATTATTCTCTAGAGAGAATTTTACCATTTGACACATTTCCTTTCAGTCTTGTTTTTCTATCACTTTCTTCATTAATAGTATATAAATTTATATACAGATTTTTAAAAATATTCTATAATAAATCTTTCTTTGCCTTGTCATTAAAAAGAGTTTATATGTGTAACATTAGTGGCCACATAAATGCTCCACGTATGGTTGCATCACAATTCATTCAGCTTGCCCTTGTTCTTTACTGTTTTGGTTGTTTTCAGTGTTTTGTGGTTATATATAATGCTACAGTAATCATATCTGTGCCCAGGACTTTATGTACATTTTTAGTTGTTTTTTAAACGGAAAGATTCCTGGTCAGGAGTGCAGAGATCTGGGTTCTGCCACTAATTTGCTGTGTGATCTAGACTCGTGTGTCACTTTCCTCATTATAAAGTGACGTATCTGAGCTTGATGACCATAAACTTCTTTCCAATTCAAAAACCATCCTTAAGTTAGAATAATAACTTTCTTTATGGAAGTGGAAGCATGAAGGCCACACCAGTGTTTTGTCCTCATCCTCAACAAAGCTCCCGGGAAGAGAGGCAGCTTCCTTGGGCTTCTCACCTGAAAGAGTGCAGTTGTCTTTGAGGGAGGAGGTTTTGCTTCATAGTTCAAGTATCATTGTTCATCCTGCAGTCTCTATTCCTGACACAGCAGGGATTATAGATAGGTAGGTAGGTAGATATAGGTAGGTAGATGAATGGATGGATGGATGGATGGATAGATAGATAGATAGATAGATAAAAAAATTTTTTAAAGGGTGTAGGAAACTGAGCATTAAAAATATCAACTGGGGTGCCTGGGTGGCTCAGACAGTTGACCATCCAACTCTTGATTTTGTTTCTGGTCATGATTTTACATTTCATGAGTTTGAGCCCCACATTGGGCTCTGTGCAGAGCCTGCTTGGGATTCTCTCCCCCTCTCTCTCTACCTTCCCCTACTTGTGTGCTCTCTCTCTCTCTCTCAAAAGATATAAACAAACATTAAAAAAATATATCAACTATTCTGGGTTGCTTGGATGGCTCAGTCGGTTGAGCATCCACTCTCGATTTCAGCTCAGTTCATGATCCCAGGATTGTGGGATTAAGCCCTGCATCAGGCTCCACACAGTATGGAGCCTCTCTTTCTCCCTCTGTTCCTTCCTCTGCTCCCACTCTTTATTGGTCTCTCTCAAAAAAATTAAAAAATTAAATTTAATTTAAAAAAAAGATTAACCACCCCGACCTATGTTATGAATGCATGTTCTTCGAGGCCTAGTTACCCTGGAAGACCCAAGTGTATTACCTGTCTTCATTTTGTCTTTTAGTTTTGTGTTTGCTTTTTGTTTTTATTTTTGCCTTTTCTTTTTTCTTTTTCTTTTTTTGCCTTGTGAATTAAGCTTCATCACATAGTGGCTGTAAGTGCACAGGGGTGGGTCAGGCCTTATCTTATAGAATTCCTGGTACAACCTTTTCTCAGGGTTGCCTCCTTACTGTTAATTTTAATGTACACTGAGGCTGGATTTCATCTTACTTACTGTCTCTCTTCCAGCCTCTCTGCCAGAGATAAATACTGCTCGGTGTGGACAGGCTGTAAGTGTTGACTTCGCAAAGCAAAGGCATCCATATGCCATTCCTGAACAGAGAAAGTGTGATCTGGGCACTCCGTCTCCAACTCTTCCCCAAATCTGTCCTGAGTGTGTCTTCCTTGCTGGTGACAGAAGTTTCTAGTTCTTAAGCTCGTTCTGGGAGAGGCATTACAATCTTCTTTTGGCTCTTCAGCCAGTTGCTTCTCTAAGTTGAGCCGGGCGCCCATCTGGCCAGCAGAATTCTGTGTCAAGTACAGTGTGGTCTCTCTCCTCTGGCCGCCATCAAAAGGCCCTTTGTTCCTCCCCCTCCCGCTCAGCCAGGATGTGGTGCGCACCCTGTGAAGGATGGAAAGTCTCCCATCGCACCATCGCACTCAACAGCTTTATAGAACTAGTTCCAAAAGCAAAATGTCTTCAACCAACAGAAGTCTTGCCCATCTTTACTTTGCCTCAGGAAATAAATCGGGGCTGGGATAGTTAATGAAGTCAGTTATAAATTGGATTGAGGGGAGGGATCATTTTCCTTTGTAAATGTGAATCTAACTTTTAATTGGGTTTCAAGGAAGTTGCTTATGAAATACAATTTGAATAATTATGACCTTTTTAGCTTCTATGTCTGCTCTTTCCCCACCTCTACCAGTTCCAAATGATTTTCACCTACCTTCTCTTAGAAAACTTGAGTCCTAGGGGCACCTGGGTGGCTCAGTCTGTTAAGCATCCAACTTCAGCTCAGGTTGTGATCTCTTGGTCTGTGAGTTCGAGCCCCGCATCGGGATCTGTGCTGACAGCTCAGAACCTGGAGCCTGCTTCGGATTCTGCGTCTCCCTCTGTCTCTGACCCTCCCTTGCTCATACTCTGTCTCTCTCAAAAATAAATAAACATTAAAAAAAAAAACTTGAGTCCTAATGGGAATGATTTCACTGTTTCTGTATGGTAATGGTTCACTAAGCATGTGGGGTGTGTGTCTGTGCATGTGCATGTGTGTGTGTGTGTGTGTGTTTAAACATTTCATAAAGCAAGGAATGTATCTTGGCTTCATTTTAGCCTCATTTTAATAAAAATTGTATCAGGTAAGGAATGCTGACTTTGGGAATCTCTGACTTGTTTTTTCTTGTTCTAGACCTGTTTGCAATCTCCTTGTCTTTTTTTTTCCTGGCCATTCCCCACTTTTCCAGGACTGTGCTCAGTCAGTAGTGGTGAAGTAATTTGGTAAGAAATAGGTGGACATAAGTGCCCACAAGAACGTCTGTTAAGGGACGAGGTGCTTCTGTCTGTTCTTAATGCTTTGTTGTGATCCCCAGGCCTGTGATAACCATGAAAGCCGGTAGCAAGCCAAGATCCACTCTTGGCCAAAATCTAACCCTTTTCTCTAGATAGTTGATCCATTTCAGCAAAGGCAGATGTTTATTAAAAACTCTGAAGTTTTGCAGAGGGCTAAGTTAAGTTCTGGAATTCTAGGTCACGCTTAAGGTCTAAGTGGGGTCATAGGGAAACAGAAGGACCAAAACAGGGAATGAGAAGAAAAAAAGAACAGTAACTGTCCACTGGGAGAAGAATAGAGCCCACCTACCCGTGGACCCCGGTCGTCTCTCCTGAGACTTTGGTTACAAACCACTTGTTTCTTCATTTTAAATGTACTCCTATATTTTTGAATAGATCACACATTCACTTAGTCCTCAAAAAACTATCAATAGAACTCCCCTAGACCCAGCAATAGCACTGCTAGGGACTTACCCAAGGGATACAGAAGTGCTGATGCATAGGAGCACATGTACCCCAATGTTCATAGCAGCACTGTCAACAATAGCCTAATCATGGAAAGAGCCTAAATGTCCATCACCTGATGAGTGGATCAAGAAGATGTGGTATATATACACAACGGAGTATTACATGGCAATGAGGAAGAATGAATTCTGGATCTGGCCATTTGTAGGAAAGTGGATGGACCTCGAGGGTGTCATGCTAAGCGAAATAAGTCAGGCAGAGAAGGACAGATACCATATGTTTGCACTCATAGGTCTAACAGGAGAACAGGAGAAACCTAATGGAGGACCAGGGGGAGGGGAAGAGGGAAAGAGAGTTGGGGAGACAGAGGGACGCAAAACCTGAGAGACTATCGTATACTGAAAACGAACTGAGGGTTGAAGGGGGAGGGGGAGGAGGAAAAGAGGTGGTGGTGATGGAGGAGGGCACTTGTGGGGAAGAGCACTGGGTGTTGTATGGAAACCAATTTGACAATAAACTATTAAAAAAAAAAACCCGAATAGTGTAAAATATCATGTGAGCACGGAGATTCCTCTCTCCGTTTTGGTCCCCATCCCGCCAGTCCCCTTCCTGCCCTGCCAAGGAAGGCAGGCTTCTTTCTTTGACATGTATCTCTGTAGTCTCTTTCAGCAAACTTACACTCAAGCGAATGCAGGCATAGATTCTTCCTTTGCCACTCATTTCTTTATCCACGTCTCTCCTCTCTCACATCCTCACTTTATTTCCTCTTACTGTCCTCTTTTTTTTTTAATGCTTTTTATTTATTTTTGAGAGACAGAGAGAGACAGTGCGAGCAGGGGAGGGTCAGAGAGAGAGGGAGACACAGAATCTGAAGCAGGCTCCAGGCTCTGAGCAAGCAGTCAGCACAGAGCCCGACGCGGGGCTCGAACCCATGAACCGTGAGATCTGACCTGAGCCGAAGCCAGACGCTTAACTGACTGAGCCACCCAGGCACCCTATCCTCTTACTGTCCTCTTTATCGTTGGAGCTGTGTTTTGAGGAGGAGCAAGCCTAGTGGTCATTTGTTTTACTAATGTCTGATACCCTGAACGGATTCATACATGTGCTTGTCTTTCTCCCACAGATGAAGTGGAAAGTGAGAAATGGTATCTGTCTACGGACTTTCCATCCACAACCATCAAGACAGAGCCGATTACAGAGGAGCCGCCCCCAGGACTTGTTCCGTCCGTCACTCTGACCATCACGGCCATCTCCACCCCTTTTGAGAAGGAGGAACCTCCTCTGGAACTGAGTACTGGGGTATACTCAACTTCCTTTCATATACACACATTGGATCAAAAGATATGGGTCCTCATTCTCCAATAAGGCGTTTAAGCTTTTTAGAGCTGGTGGCTGTATATGTTTAAGGATATGTAATTGCATATGTATGGATGGATGGATCAGTACATATTGGGGTCAGTGTTGATTATATCACTTCTTTTAAAGACATTGTTCAGAAAAAGTGGGAGCAAGTCTGATTTCATTTTTTCGATGATTGCTATTACAAAATTAAAAAAATAGATGGATATCTACAGTTAAAAAAACCTCTCCAGTTTTAAGCCAGTGGAAAGAGAGGGGTTAAATGATGACACAATCCATGGCTTGCCTGTGGTGGCCAGCTGGAATGTTGATTCCTGTGTAACATTTTACTCCCCTAGTGCAATGCAAAGTTCCCTGACCCAGTTCAGGGATCTCCAGCCTTCCGACGTGTATTATATTACTCATGGAAAACATACAAAATTGATAATTTCTTCGTTGTTTGATTCCATGCCTACAGCAAGTGGAATTTAGTTTGCTCCACCTTCTCTCCAGATATTTCCAGTATCTCATAATAGACGAGAATCATACTCCCATATCTTCTTCCAGATGTTAGAAGCCATCCCTACTTTCCTAAAGTTCAAAGCCAAGGGTTTTAAACAGTGGCTCCCCTGATGTGCTTTAAGCCAGAGCTCCTCTGGGCCAGGTGTAATATCTACCTGTACCTGTTCAGGAAGAGGTTGCACAGAAGACTAGAGCCGCCGTATTTGTTCTTAGTGCTCTTGACAACCCATTTTGGAAAAGGTGAGGCCCTGTGCGCAGAGCAGCCCTCCAGTGCCTCTAGAATTCCTTTCTCACTCGCTGCCGGGGTCTGCTCGGTGCACTGGGCTTCTAGAGCCTGTGTTAGTCTCCTGGCTCCACGAGATGTTCATTTAGTTGGTGTTTTAGTATGTAACTAAGAAAGGTTGGGGTCACGGTCTTGCTCCACTCATGGGCCAGAGACCTTTTCTCCTTTCTGTACTGAGTACTAAGTTCATGGGTAGATGTTGTCAATCAGGAGGGAGCCTGGAGGGGAGTGGATGCAGCTTGGTTCGTGCAGTTCCTGCTGTAGGACAAACTGGTGGAGGGAGACCTGTGGCCCTTGACAAACTGGCCAGTGAGAGAAAGGTTAAGAACAAAGCCACCTCCCTGTCAAAGAGGGAGCCTGTGCTCAGCCAGGTATCTGCCCACGCAGACCGGCAGGGCGGCCTGGAGAGGAAGACACAGGCGACAAACAGCAAGCATTCCTGATGATCCTACAAGGTTGTTACTGGTTTTTAAAAACGGTGTTTGAAATTCTTCCTGTAGGTGGATTCCTCGTGCCAGACAATTATTCCTAAGATTAAGCTGGAGCCTCATGAAGTGGATCAGTTCCTAAACTTCTCTCCTAAAGAAGGTCTGTCTACCCGCCCTGCCTTTCTGGGGTACCAGATGTCGGGGCACAGTCTAAAGAGAAAGGGAATGCGGGGCAAGCGCTGGGAGTCATTTGTCCCGCAGGCATAGTTTGCTTTCTGAAAAAACTCTGTGCTTTAAAACCTTGATTCTAAAAACAAACTTGAAAGCTAAAGTTTAATTTCCCATATATGTATTTACCTAAATCTTTTACCTAAATATGTGCATGTGCTTGAATCTTTGCTGCTAAATCTTTTGCTTACTTTCGCTCCTAGCAGGGGTGTTTTTTCAAAACCTTCATAGTCAGCTATGACTTGGGTCCTGATGACCAACGCAAGTGCTGCCCTTTGGGGTGTGAACGTGTGAATCAAGCCCAGTTCTCCGTGCTGCCTCGGTGAGGAGTAGAGGCAAATAAACAAACATCCACAAAGGCACCTGGCCTGTTTAAAACAACTCAAGTTTAAACCCTTTGTAAAGTGAATTCACAATTTGTCTGATCATTCAGTGTTATATAATGTTGACTTTAGGGGCCCTTGTGTGGCTCAGGGGGTTAAATGTCTGATTCTTGATTTCGGCTCAGGTCATGATGTTGCCGTTCCTGGGTTCAAGCCCTGCATCAGGCTCTGTGCTGACAGTGTAGAGCCTGCTTGGGATTCTCTCTTCCCCCTCTCTCTGCCCCTACCCTGCTCTCTCTCTCAAAATAAATACACTTAAAATTTTTTTTAATAAAAAATAAATGTTGACTTTAAAAGGCGAAAGATTTATATGATCTGAAGAGAAACCAGAGTATATAAATGTTGACTTTAAATGACAATAGTTGCAAAGAGCCTCTTTCCTACTTTTTTTTTTTTTTAAAGCAGAAACAGACCTATTTATTTTTGAGAGAGAAAGACAGTACGGACAGGGGAGGGTCAGAGAGAGAGGGAAACACAGAATCGGGAAGACTGGCTCCAGGCTCTGAGCTGTCAGCACAGAGCCCGATGCAGGGCTCGAACCCACAAACTGTGAGATCATGACCTGAGCTAAAGTCGGATGCTTAACCAACTGAGCCACCCAGGTGCCTCGCAACTTCTAAATCAGTTCCTGGATCTCATTGGGTGTCTTGCCATCCATTTGGAACAGAATAATGTCAGACTTGAAGTTGTCATACTTTTCACGTTTTCTTTCTCTGTGTCGGTTTCTTTCTGACTTCTCTGTCTTGTTCTCATCTGCAGCCCATAGTTAAGAATCCTGAACACTGACCTGCAAGTATCATAGAATAGGAGGAAGCTTTCTTTGCCTTTTTTATTGAGACGCCCCTACGTGGGTCCTGCATTTCTTAATTCTGTGCCTTTGGACCTGCCATCATCTTTTTTCTTCTTATTTGTATCTTCAGTACATGTTAGAGGGACAGTTCATTAGTGTGATCAACAAATAAGAACTCTGTACCTGCGTTTGCCATAGAAAAGGCTTCTGTGTTACGGTGTGTACTTAACGTGTGGGTGATACATATGAGCATTTCTCATGAAAGCATCAGCACTTCATCTCACTAGAGACTAGGAATTTTATCTGTGACCATTTAAGCAGGGTTGGCATTGGCCTTTATTATCAGCAAGAAACGATTAAATTTTTTTTAAATTTTTTTTTAAATTTATTTTTGATACAGAGAAAGACAGAGCATGAGAGGGGCAGGGGCAGAGAGAGAGGAAGACACAGAATCTGAAGACAGGCTCCAGGCTCTGAGCTGTCAGCACAGAGCCCGATGCGGGGCTCGAACCCACGAACGTGAGATCTGACCTGAGCCAAAGTTGGAGGCTTAACCAACTGAGCCACCCAGGCGCCCCCGATTAAATTTTTTAAATCAGTATTGTTAACTAGAATCCTTATAGAGACAGGGTTTCTTCCCACCGGGTCTTCTCCATTAGCGTCTTTCAGCTTTATATCCTGTTCTAAAGTAATTCTTTTCGTTTCCTTGAAAGCCATCAAATGCATCTTGCTCTTTTAGTTTATGTTGCAATATGCTTCAGAAAGTGTCCTCACTGTAACAACGAGTCCTGGAGTGGCTTCAGAATCTGGGCTCCCCGGCAGAGAAAGGTTTCCAGAGTAAAGTAAGTGGCAGGCGGTCCGTCCTCATGATCCTAGATAAACAGAGAGAAGGAAACTCAATATCCTTGTGGGCTGTGGAGTTTCTAGGCAAAGTAGCTTGCTGTCCCCAGACCTTGCAAGTAATCTGAGACCGGCATTTCACATGATATTTAGAAATCTGATGTCAAGGCACCAATAGCCAGGTCAGTGGCTCTTAATAAGTAAGAAAGAGAGGATTCACATTTTTTTCACTTTTCATGTCATGCCATTTCCCTTTTGTGTGGAATACCTTCTGGTTGGAAAGGAGAAAAGAATTAGAGTAATTTGGACTGGGCTTAAGTGAAAGGGACAAGTAAGAACTTGGCTAATTATCCAGAATGTGACAGCACAGTGTGGCTGACAATGGGAACCTCTAATGCGTTTTGCTCCTGGGTTTGGGGGTCTTTTTTTAACGCTGCTAAAAGGTAAACTGAGGCATATGAAAACATGTTAGGGGTTTATTTGAACAAAAGTGTATTCAAATCGGCAGCGCCAAACCAGAGTGGTTAGGAGCATTCCACCAATGGGAGCCCAGGGAGAGGCTTTTATCACTGGGGGAAGCAAAGTCAGGAAGCTATTGATTGGCTGTAGCTCAAAGCCCAGTTGGCTGTTTGCGAGTTGGTTGTGGTTAGGTTTCAGTTTGGTAGCCTTGAAGCATCTGCAGGCAGATTGGGTCTGCTCACCTAGGCCACGGCGTTAGAGCCACTCTGTCTAATGGCGTTTAAGTCATTCCACACGTTAGTTAACTCAGGACTCTTTTCTAGGTGGGCACATATTTCGGGTACCTAGAACTGTTGGAAGGGGTGTTGGCCCTAGAGATATATGGATTATTTTAGAATTTTCTTTAGCTTGGGGCACCTGGGTGACTCAATTGGTTAAATGCCTGACTTTGGCTCAGGTCGTGATCTCGCACTCCGTGAGTCTGAGCCCCACGTCGGGCTCTGTGCTGACAGCTCAGAGCCTAGAGCCTGCTTCTGATTCTGTGTCTCCCTCTCTCTCTCTCTCTCTCTCTGCCCCTCCCCTGCTTGTGTGCTGTCTCTGTCTCTCTCAAAAATAAATAAATAAACATCGAAAAAAAATTATAAAAATAAGAATATTCTTTTGCTTTAAGAATACCTATAGACATTAAAAACCCAGGGAGTTCTTTGGCAGGACTTTGGCAGAGAAAAAGGGAAGCAGCGAGTGAAAGGTAGTACATTAGAAAAAGAGAAAAACAAAGTTAGAGAGAGAGAGGGCTCAGCTCATGATCTCACAGTTTGTGGGTTCGAGCCCTGCGATGAGATCTGTGCTGATGCTGTGGATTCTGCGTGGGACTCACTCTCTCTCTCTCTCTCTCTCTCTCTGTCTGTCTCTGCTCCTCCCCTGCTCACGGTCCTGCTCTTTCTCTCAAAAATAAATAAACACTTATAAAACAATAAATGAATAAATTAAAAATTAAAAATAAGTTTAAAAAAAGAGAGAGACTAAGGCAGAAGAGAGAACTGTGTGGCATGGGGAGGGGGAGGGTGGAAGGAGGCGTGGCCAGAGGGACACTCACTATCTGTTGCCTGGGGTGTTCAGGTGTTTTAAGAGAGAGAGCCACCTGGTTCTTGTTTGTCACCTCCAAAGGCAGCTGTGGGTGGGGTCGACTTTCTTAGGTCATTGGCGCCCCAGAGGGCCCTTCCCCCACAGCACCTTGGGCAGTCCCCAGTTACGGGAGAGAAGAGGAGGCGGAGGCCTTTCCGTGGCCCAGCGGTGGTGCTCCGGCCCTGTTGTCCTGGGGGCCCCGGAGAGGCGTGGGGGGAAAGGCTTCCCCAGCGTTCTGCCCCTCGGCTCTGTAACTGGCTGGCTCTCAGAGCACTTCGGCGTAGCGAGAACGTCCACGGGTTGGGGAAAAGAGAGGTCTTTTGTCAAAAAGGTTGAACTCAGAGTGGACTCTCCCTCCGGGAGCCCCTCCCTGCAGCCCTGGAGGTGTGTGTCTGGGTGTGTGTCTGGAGGTGTGTGTCTGGAGGTGTGTCTGGGTGTGTAGGTGTGTGTCTGGTTGTGTGTCTGCGGTGTGTGTCTGGGTGTGTGTCTGCAGGTGTGTGTCTGCAGGTGTGTGTCTGGAGGTGTGTGTCTGGTTGTGTCTGGAGGTGTGGGTCTGCGGTGTGGGTCTGGGTGTGTGTCTCTGGGCTCCTGCAGCCGGTGTGTCCGTGACTCCCTGAGGACAGGCGAGGGGCGGACTGTCAGATGCCAGGGGGCCGTGGAGCAGAAAGCCCCAGCGCCCACCCGCCTGTCCACAGATGGATTGCGCATTCTCTGGAGGAAGAATGGCTGGCGCCTTGCCCACAGGCCCCTGCCCTGCACATTCCTTCAGAAACATGAGCTTTTATCAGAGCAGCTACTGGAAACCCTGCTGGGCCCCAAGTTTTTTGCTCATTTTGTTTTAAAGATCTTTTTTAAGTACCTAACACATTAACCTGGTTTGTAAGTCCAGCATACATGTGAGCTGAAGTGATACAGTGAGAAGTTGTGCCCTCACTACCCCTGCCCCCCCCCCCCGACTTCCCGCTGCCCCCTGAGGTCATAATTGTGTTAGGTTCTTCTATGTTTTCCAGTTTCTTGATGCAGAGACAAGCAAACGTGAGTGTATTCTCCTTCTCTCCTTGTCATACAAGAGGAGATGCTCGATGCTCAGTGCTGCACCTTGACTCCCCCCTCCCCCAGCAGTCTGCGTCGGCAAGCTTTCTGAATCAGCACCTGCAGAGTCCTCAGCCTTTAGTTCAGCTCCCGAGTTGGGTGAATGGATGCACGGATGTCTAACCCCCCACCCCCACCCCCCAGTCCTGCCTCCTTGCTGTCTGATGGATGCCATCGCTTTCTTTTCTTCAGCCTCCGTGGAACACCTGCACTTGCCCCCCACGCCCCCCAGCAGCCACAGCAGTGACTCGGAGGGCAGCCTGAGCCCCAACCCGCGCCTGCACCCCTTCGGCCTGCCTCAGAGCCACAGCCCCGCCAGGGCCGCGCCTCGGGCCCCCTCCGCCCTGTCCAGCTCCCCTCTCCTCACCGCGCCTCACGTGAGTACTCCGCAGGCGTCTCTGGACACGGTCACCTTCCCCACGGTCACCCGGAGCTTCACCAGCGGGTGCCCTTCAAGGCCACTTGGGGTTTGTTCTTGTAAGGAAGTTGTAGGTTTAATGTGCTAATGCAGGGTGGTATCCATCTTCAACACTTTGGAAGACCTGCCTGTAAGCCAGCCGTGCTAACACGGGCTTCCTTCCCTCTGCTCACCCGGTGGTTGCTCATATGCCTGTTTTCCCGGCTACGAGCACAGGGGTGAACACATTGTGCTGCCTTCCTCCTCAAAATCACGGCACAAATATCTACCGTCACGTTAGATGATCCTGTGGCCTATAAGAGGACATCACTTATTTTTCAAATACCACCTTTGATGAACTTAAATGTTTGTCTGAGATTAAACGTTTAGATGTCTAAAGCTCAAAAATATAGCTTAACACTTTTTTGTGTGCGGTAAAACTCTCTCTCTCTTTTTAATGTTTATGTGTTTTGAGAGAGAGAAACAGACAGGGTATGTGCATGAGTTGGTGAAAGGCCAAGAGAGAGAGGGAGAGGGAGAGAGAGAGAGAGAGAGAGAGAGAGAGAGAGAGAGAGAGAATCCCAAGTAGGCTCCATGCTCGGCATGGAGCCCGACACAAGGCTCGAACCCACAAACTGTGAGATCACGACCTGAGTGAAAATCAAGAGTCAGAGGCTCAGCAGATGGAGCCACCCAGGTGCCCCTGTGTGGTATGGTTCCCACCTCAGAGACTCAACTTAGAAAGCATGAGTCACCATTCATCCCTAGAGTATATAAGGGAACCTTTTCCCAATAAAAATAGGGCTAGATACTAACTTTTTACTGTTCTGAAGAGTGCATTGATTTCTATGAAATCTGGAAAATTAGAAACTTACAATCAACCTTATGGAATTTATATCACATTGCATTTGTATCACCGAGAACATTTGAATGGGATGAGATACTGAAAAGTTTTATAAGAACCATCTATAAATTAACATAGTTTTGAAAATTTAAATTTAGCGTGTCCCAGAAAGTTCTAGATCTGTGGCCACATTCGTTTCTCTCACCATTACCACGAATGAGGGAATTAACTTTTTCCCACTCTGTCTTTACCAGCTTTAACTGAATTCCTCACCCCTTAGGTAACTAGAATAGCTTTTATCCTATATATCTGTTTGCCCTCCTACAATCAGTCCATTCTACACGTTTCTGGAGGAAATCCTCCCAGTGTCACACCCCCAGAGCCTGTTGTGTTTTTCTATTAGCTCTTGGTTTCAAGCCCTAATACCTCTATTCTGTGCTAGGTGCCTTGACCCTTTGCTGCTTCAAGAACTTATCCATTCCAGAGCAGCATCTTCATTCACTTTTCAGAATACTGCCTGTTGCTTGGAATGCCCTCCTCTCTCGTGTAAATCATCCCTTTTCTTTCAGAAGGCATGATTCCAGTCTCATTTCCTACCTGAAGCCTTTCCTTATCACATAAGCTCAAAGAAGTGTCCCTTTCCCCAGATTTGGAATGCCCCTTGAGCCGCTCTGACAGTGTGACGTAATTGCCCCCACCCTTCCTTGGATCCGCTCAGTCTCAGTCTTGAGCTCACACTCGGGTTCACACGCCGTCAGCACTCAGCTCATTTGACCGGTTGTACACACATCGTGCCCTTATGATGAGCCACATTAGCTGAAGGAGATGAGCCACAGTCCTTACCTTCACTGATGGTGGACATTCCGGGCTCTCCTGAAGCCAGAGACTTCCACGGGGTGTGCCTGCAGGTGCATTTCGGGCCCCTTAGCTGTGTGGAGAGCAACTTGCAAAACTGCATTTTCAGGAGAACAAAACTCTTTCACAAACAGAGCTCCATGTGAATCCTCCATCACTGCAAGGCTGCGAAATCTCGAGAGATGTGAGAGATGAACCCTGTAATTTTCCTTTTGAGGTTTTCACGAGTGTAGTCCTTTCTGGGAACTGATGGGTGGAGGTTTCTTTACCATCTCCCCTGAATGGTAATCCTTGGGGTGTCATCAGTCACATGACGGTGTATTCTCCATGTTTGCGTCCACTGCCACGTCCTCATTTCTCACCGAAGCACGTGGGCATCTTCTCTCTCAGACGTTTGCATGTTTCTTCAGTGTGCCCAGTTGTTCTGCTCTGACCCTCTTCTGCCCCCTTGAACTTCACAGAAGCTTCAAGGATCAGGCCCACTAGTCCTGACGGAGGAGGAGAAGAGGACCCTGATCGCCGAGGGCTATCCCATCCCCACCAAATTGCCTTTAACAAAATCAGAGGAGAAGGCTCTGAAGAAAATTCGGAGGAAAATCAAGAACAAGGTGAGCCCTTCAAACCTAAGTGCTGCTCCTTTTTTTTTTTTTTTGTCTTTTAAGTTTATTTATTTATTTGAGAGAGAGAGAAGGGGAGAGGCAGAGAGAGAGAGGGAGAGAGAATCCCTCCCTTAAACCACAAAATGCATGATCAGGACCCGAGCTGAAATCAAGAGTCGGAAGTTAACCAACCGAGCCACCAGGTGCCTGAAATCTAAGTGCTTCTATGAGCAGAGACTGTGACCGGAAGTGAGCCTGCGTGTCCCTGCTCCCCTCTTCCCAGGGACCAACTATGGCCTGTCCCATGGAGGGGGACAGGACTCAGCCCTGCCTCACCCCTCCCTGGGGAGCAGGAGCACAGTCACCACTCACCTCTATGTTCTTCCGGCTCCTCCACCCATCCTCTGGGTCAGCGGGTCACAGATTGGTGTGTGTGCTCCTGGGGGTCACGGGAGGCCCATTCAGGGGTGAGAGGAAAGTCTTAGAGTTCCCATTCATTTTTTTTTTATCTCAGCCTTTTAAGGTTCTGTTTTAGGATGTACACAATATTTTCCTCTTGGAGGCACGTATATAATTTATAAATAAATGTAAATACATTATGGGTGTTTGTTTAATTACTTTCTTTCCTGGGTTTTTGATTGAAAAACTCTTCAGTCCACTGTTCTGGAGTCTCCTAGTCCTGAGCCCCTATAGGTGAGGCCCAGGGGCATGAGTAGGGCACAGGCAGGGCAGGAGGGAGGAGGCAAAGAAAGGAAGAGTTGTGTTATGTCTCTTGGTCCACATGCAGAGCCAGTGGGGATCATGTATGACCAAGCCCACTCTCCTAGTTTCTAAGAGAAACTGTTATAGTCGAACCAACTAAGGCTCACAGAGTTGAAGTCATTTACCCCAAGACCATACAAATGGTCTGTGAGCCACGTGTTCTGCTCTGACTCAGGCCCGCCATACTGCCCACTCGGGGCCTAGTTTGGCGAGAACACGGGCTGGTGGAAACCAGGGTGGTCAGAAGAGGTGGTTCACAGATGAGCCAGCGGGCTGAATAAGCGAAGAGTGGCTACAGCAGCGAGCAGGACTCTGGTGACACCTGCGCTCACGGACTCCTCTCCTCCATTTACACATAACGGACTTACTGAGACAGCAGGAAGTGAACCCTTTTTCTTCTCCCCTTATATCTCAGATTTCGGCCCAGGAAAGTAGGAGAAAGAAGAAAGAGTACATGGACAGCTTGGAGAAAAAGTAAGCCTCCTGCCGAACTGGGTGTGTTTATTGGGTGACATACATGGGAAGGCGGGAGTGTGCAAAGCATCGGGTTTTCCACGAGAAGCCAAGTTCATTCTGGCCCCCGCTCAGGCCCCTTGGTTCATCAGCTGTGTATTGCCTGCCACCTAGTGGTTTCTCCAGGACAAACTTTAGAAGTTTGGCTGGAAGTAAAAAGTAACCCCGTCTTCGTAGGCATTTGTGCCTCACTGTTCTAACCAAAGTCCCTTAAGTCCTTGAAGGCTTCCTTGCAAACAAGTGTAAGTGTTAACATTTGCTCACGTTTCTGGAACATTCCATGGAGGAGAAGCACTGTTTCAGCGGAAAGGGACAGTGCTAATTAATCAGTTCCTTTGGCCACTTCTGTCACACCGCAGAGACACACACAGGCAGAGCAGCAGGTTGGGCTGGCGTTCTTTATTTTCTGTCCACCATAATTCATGCTACAGGCTGGTGACTTCTCACAAAAACACCTGAAGGCATCTTTGATCTTCCAAGTAGCTCAAAATATCAGGAGTGCTATAAGGAAAACAGCAACTTTGTATTAGCTTTTGATGTAGGCTTGAAACACAACTTTGTATTAGCCTTAGAGATAGTTCTCCAGCTGACAAACACCTATCATTTTAAGATGCAAATGAGGCCCCTGACCCAGAAAGGAATCTTCCCGTGTCTGGGGAAAGGAGGGGGTTCTTGGCTGGTTCTTAAAGTTCCTACTGGAAGTTAGTGTCTCTCGGTCCTCATTTAGGTATTGGTAGTTTGGTATTAAGTGGTTCCATTCTGTTCCAGTATTTTCCATGGGCATCCGGGGTTAAGGTGGTCCTTACTGCCTCTTTGGGGCGTGCATATGGTCTTGTGCCTGGATTCCTTGTCTTGAGGCGCTGGGTTTCTGTCCCAAATGCTTTGGCTTCCTGTCAGTCCTCCAGGCCAAGGGTACAGCCGGCCGCATCCACGCCCTTGTAGTGGAGGGAGGTGGATGACAGGTGTCGAGAGCAATAGGGATGAGGCGAGAGGAAGCAAGGCTGGAACACTCCAGAAGGTGTTACGTTTTGTACCATCCCTATTCATTTTCCATTAGTGAGGCACTTGCTATGGATCTCCTCTTCTCTTCTCTTCTCTTCTCTTCTCTTCTCTTCTCTTCTCTTCTCTTCTCTTCTCTTGTTTCTTTTGTCTTCTTATCCTCTTCCCAACTCAGGCTGGCCGGGCTCTCTCCCTCACACCCCTAGAGTAGCTGACACCCACACCTCCTTCTCTGATCCCCAGCTGCCTCCACCCGAGCTCCTGGCCTCACACTTGCTCGACTGACACCGCTAACTGCCTTCTCTCTCTCTCCTCTGCAGGGTGGAGTCTTGTTCAACTGAGAACTTGGAGCTTCGGAAGAAGGTCGAGGTTCTGGAGAACACCAACAGGTGAGTGGGGCTGGCGTAAGGGGCTCTCCAGACGGCCTAATGGCAGCGGTGGGAAGAGGGGCAGAGCAGGGGGGAAGCGGAGGAGAGCACACTGCAGGTGGAGTTGTGTCAGGTGTGCGGACGGCCATGCGCCACCTACCCGTTCCCACCACACACGTGCACTTACACACTCACATACACACACATGCGCGTTCTTTACTTCTCCTAACACACATGGGATTGGTGAAGAGGCCGCTTCTGACCGAGTTCCGAGGAGGAGCCTAGGAGGAAACTTGGAGGAGAACAAGGTTTGGTAAGTCTGATTCTTCTAGAAATGACATTACACGTTAGAGGCGGCCAGGGAGGGACTGGCAACTCATCGTCATTCAGTCTGAATAACAACTGGTGTTTATTAGTGAAAGAAAGAGACAACCAAGCTTGTCTTTTTAATTACTGATTATAAAAATACATTCATTACATTTCAAACCCATTTTAGTTATTTTAAGTATTCTAATTTATTTTGAGAGAGAGTGTGCGCACGCAGTGGGGAGGGCCAGAAAGAGAGGGAGAGAGAGACTCCCAATCAGGCTCTGAGCTGACAGCACGGAGCCTGACCTGGGGCTTGATCTCGTGAACCGTGGGGGACGTGATGAGCCAAAATCAAGTTAGAGGCTTAACCAGCTGAGCCACCCAGGTGCCCCTCAAACCCATTTTTAAAAGTAACCATAGGACAGAATGAGTTAACACATTCTTCTAGCACTTTCTTGCCAGGTAGTCTTTTCAGTGCGTCATAAATATTAACTCATTTAACCTTCCAACAGCCCTATGAGGTGGCCCTATTAATATCCCTGTCATATAGAGAAGATCACTGAGACTCAGAATGGTTAGGTCACTGGCCCGAGGTCACACAGTAAATGGGAGAGATGCATTTAACTGCAGTCAGTCTGGCTCTGGAGCCTCAATATAGGAGAAGCATGTTCAGCATTATCCTGGGTCATGTGCAAGAGGAAGGGGTTGAGGTGTGGGTTAGGGTGGGGAGTTTAATCCAGAATGCGTGTGTTTGTGTGTGTACACAGCGCCGACTCATGCTTTGAGAATTAAAGTGTTCATTAGTCAAGGGATCTTTTGCCCTTAGTTGTTATAAATAATCCAAGCGGAGAAAAATAGACTTTTAGGTAAGAAAAATATTATTTAATCATTTTAAGGCTTAGCCTAAATGCCTCATAACGATTTTGCAGTTCTTTAGGGATCAGGTGGTATCTATTAGCGCATCATTTGATGACAACGTTAAATACGGCTCCCACCTTCATGGTTTGACGCTTGGGCAGCAGCTTATTTGCTCAGAAGCTAAAACTGCCGTCATTGGGAGCATCGGACGCCGTAACCCCACTGGGCTGCCCTCTGCGTCTCTGGGGCTGTGTGCTCAAATAGCAGCTGAATGCCCTGTAGACAGATGGCAGAAGTCAGGAAATGTCACCAGCTCCTTCTGCTATCACCTTGATTCCCTCGAGGCAAAGGGAGACGGTGTCCAGTACCACCTGAGGATTCTGGTTTCATGGTGGCCTTTGACCTTAGTCTCCCGAGCCTTCACCCCTTCTTATCTCCACCTTCACCCCTGCCAACAGCGGATCTCAGTCCTAGACCCCCACCAGAGTCCGCATCCATCTTGTTAACATCTTGAACAGGTGGTACGCCTAGGCCCGCCCTGGCACTTGCTGCTGCAGAAGCCCCAGGTTCATGAGTGGGACAAATCCACGCCACGAACTGGTGAAAAGGGAAAGAGGAACTTATCCAAGATCACCTTGGAGTTCGTCCAGGTGCCTCCTGGTCTAGGGGCTCCGCGTGCCAGGTCTCCTCACAGCCACAAGGGGGCAGCAGAGGTGCACTGTGGGCTGTGCTGGGGAGCCAAGTGCTTCTGATCGGAAGGGCTCCGTTGCCCCCTTTTCCTAGGAGAGGGCTCCCCTGCCCTGTCCAGGCTGACCCTCCTGTACCGTCCTTTAGAACTTAACCCCCCCCCACACACGTGATATATTCCCACTGTAGAAAAAATCAGGAACTACAGTTAAAAAAGAAAAAAATTGCAGTCTCTTCACCCAGAGATATGTTGATATTTTGTGATATTTTATGTGTACGTATTTATACGTATATGCATCCTATCTTGTTAAGAAACTTTTTCCATTTGGCAGAATACACTGGACACATTTTCATATCAGGAAATATATTTCATATCAGGAAATCCTTTTTTCTGTCAGATTTTGATAAAGAGCCATCATGTGAGGAACATTGACATAAGGCACTTTGGATTCTGTGTGACAACAATCTGTGTTTTGCCAATTATTTTTATCTTTTTAAATAATGGCCGTAGCGATTTTAATCGGATGTTAGTTATTATAGAATACGGGTTATGGGAACCTATGATATACTTGAGTTTGGGGTCAGCGTATCTCCTGTTCGTCAGTGAGGAGAACCATGATGATTTTCCTCATTTCTTCTTTACTAACTGTGTGGAGATGTTTTCCGGTCATTTACTGGAATCTCCACTGAAAGAAAGCAGCCTACTTCGTGAGATCGGTGCCCCGCTCTGTCCCTCGACTGCCCTGTGTGGTCTCCGTCTTCAGAACTGACTTCTGGTGGACGACCCTTCTCTTGTGGTGGTCGTGGCTGACACTTGGCTAATTTAAGTCTTCCACAGATTATCTTTTTAAAAAATTAAAAAAAAATTTTTTTAAACATTTATTTATTTTTGAGAGACAGATCATGAGCAGGGGAGGGGCAGAGAGAGAGGGACACACAGAATGTGAAGCAGGCTCCAGGCTCTGAGCTGTCAGCACAGAGCCTGATGCGGGGCTCGAACCCACGAACTGTGAGATCATGACCTGGCCCGAAGTCGGATGCTCAACTGACTGAGCCACCCAGGTGCCCCTAAAAAATCTTTAATGTTTATTTATTTTTGAGAGAGAGAGACAGACAGAGTGCAAGCAGGGAAGGGGCAGAGAGAGAAGGAGACACAGAATCCAAAGCAGGCTCTGAGCTGTCAGCACAGAGCCTGATGCGAGGCTCGAACTCGCGAACCGCGAGATCATGACATGAGCTGAAGTCGGACACTTAACCCACTGAGCCACCTAGGTGCCCCTTCCCACAGATGACCTTATCATGCATGGGTCTTGGCCTGAGAGGCCAAGAAATAAAGGTAGTGCTGCTCTTGTTGAGACGGGGAAGGCAGGTCTGCATTCCCTCCAGCTTCTTCCCCCGTCTGTCTGTTCCCTGCCAAGGGCCTGACCTTGCTCAGAGGACACCACACGAATCACATGGACTTTAATGTAAACCCCACCAATCCCCTGCCCACACCAGTCATAAGGAGTTGGTGTTTGGGGCGTGGGGTAAGGGGAGACTTTCGGTGCCATAACACTGCCTAAGTGACCCAGTGTTTGAACTAAGTACAGGGCTGGCCCTAACGAACACACACCTGTGTTTGTGTTCCTGGCCATGCTTCTCGTCTTATTATCCTTTGGAGCGAGCTGGACAGGTGGCACGGCTCTACATGAACGGGTCCTGGGTCACTAGGGTAGGGCGGGAGACCTTGGGTACCATTGTCTCCCCTGGCAGGACACGGCGGGAAAGGTGACTGGGTACTTCCTCTTTGACCGGATAAAAAGAAGTTTATCTTTACACTTTGCTACTTCTGTGTCACACCCCACAAGGGGACTTGTGCATCTCTCTGGATTAAAGTGAGAGCCCAGATTATGGGTCAATCCTGAATCTTCCCGTTTATTCCGGACTCAGCAGCAGCTACCCACCACATTGCCGGTTTCCAGGTGCAGAGACCCTTTTATCTGAGCCCCGGAAGCTCGAAGAGCAGAAAGACAGGAGCGAAAATGAAGAGGTGCTCTTCACACGTCTGCAGCCTTGCCGGGAGGCTCTCAGGGCTGAGCCAAGCAGTGTGAAAGCACCTTCACACTTGCTCTGCCGAGGTGATCCACTAATTGCGTGCCATCAGGAAATGTGTGAGATGAGAGAGAGACCGTTTCCCAGGGCGCCCGTCTTCCTGCGCTCAGTCAGGACATACGTTTTCATTTGCCAAGTCCAGGCGAGGCCGGGTGTGCGGCTGCTGGTGAGCGTGCTGGCGGTCCCGTGCTCGTGATCCACCCTTCGAAGCCACAGGCTCTCCAGATCGCCCTGCCAGTGTCCCATTCAGAGAAATCCTGCGCAGGTGACACACACAAACCGCCCGGCCCAGCGGTTTTAGGCATCGGTGGGTCAATTTGCGCCTCTCATTTTGTATTTGGCTCTGTTGCCTCTGGAGGGCCGTGAGCCCCAGGTCCCCTCCTCCGCCCTCATGTGGGGGGCGGTCGGAGCTTAGGGTCAAATTGCACATTAGCAGAGCCCATCTAATGTGACTCGAAGTCACGTCATTTTATGGAAGGGGAAACTGAAGCCCAGTGACGTTCAGGTCATTCAGAACATCTAGAGGTAGGCGTGTGGGGGGGACCAGACCTCAGCCATTTAATTTTTAATTGGTGCACACCCTGATTTTTCTTGTGTTGCACCCCTTTGTTTTTCAAGGACCACTGCCTTTCCTAGTGCAGGGCTACCTTTACCTGAAGAAAAGGGCCTTTCTTCAGGCCTGTGTTTTTGGGGATCCCACTCTGGCCACCTCTAGCCACACGTCTTTCCATTGAAAGTGTCATCACCAGCAGGACCAGGGCGATGCCGCCACCTGAAACGCTCACCCTGCCCCTTCAGACCCTCTCCTGGTACCTAGGATTCTAGAATTCCCTGCCCAACGGCCTTGGCCCATCTCCAGGGCCTGCGTGGATCTCTACCTCAAGTCTGTTCTCTGAAGGGTAGACCGGGCCACCCCCGGAGCTGATAGAGCGTGTAAGGAGTTTGAGCCTTGGCTGGTGGCTGCCTGAAGTCCTCCAGGGTCTGTGAGGGCCTCTCAGCTATAATTCTGTCCATCCAGCTCTACTTTCCTTGTTCTTTTTTTTTTTTTAATGGTTATTTATTTTTGAGAGAGAGAGAGAGAGAGAGAGCACGAGCAAGGGAGGAACAGAGAGAGAGGGAGACACAGAACCTGAAACAGGCTCCAGGCTCTGAGCTGTCAGCACAAAGCCAGACACGGGGCTCAAACCCATAAACCAGGAGATCATAACCTGAGCCGAAGTCAGATGCTTAACTGACTGAGCCACCCAGGCGCCCCTCTTCTTCTTTGAATCTGTCTACAGCTCCTGGTAGAGGTCTTTCCCGTCAGTGCACTGGGCTTGCCTGGTGTTCTGCCTCTCCTCATTGGCTTACTTAGCCCACACAGCTGTGCCTGTTTACACCACACACTGTTACCCTCTTCCCTGGGTTCACCTTTTCTCTGTCCACTGACTGTAACTACAGACCCCACCCACTTCCGTACACAGGGAGGCCAGCAGAGTACTGGTGAATGACACCACTTACCCTCCACAGACCTTGATCTTGCTTTAATTCACTTTAAATGACTTTACTGGTCATTTCTCCATTGTCTGTAACGTCTGGTTGTGTTAAGAGAATAAGCCTTCTTTTCAGGTGAAAATATTTCAAACTTCAAGCGATCGTTGGGTACCGGACAAAGTTCCCCAGGGAGACGGGAAGGGCATTTTAGTACAATTTTGTGGTAAAATTAGCCATTCCACAGCCCCAGAAAACATTCTAGAGCTCTCTTGTTCTTGCTCCTGGGCAAGTAGGTAATAGAATGTTTCAGAAGTGTCCTCTGATCCCTGCAAAACAAACCCTTTGTGATCCAGCAATTGCACAGAAAAGGGAAGGAGAGATTCATCCCTCCCCTGCCTCCCCCATGTAGGCCAAAGCCCCACGAACAGCCCTCAAAGCTCAAGTAAGAGGTCATAAAGAGATATGTATTCAGAGGTTAGGGTTTTGGCACAGTGCGACTGTCATTTATTTGTATGTGTTACACTGTAGTATTTGGAAGTCCTGAGGATGGTTCGGGAGTCTTCTTGAGTACTGTTGTACAGCATGTGGAACTCAGAATTGTATTCCATTGTATCCACACACACACTCCGGGACTTTGAGGTAAATGTTTTAGCTTTTGGACACCTTCCTCCTAACCCTCAGAAATTTAGAGACATTAGCTCTCAAAGACTGGGGTGTGGGTGGGGAAGAGAGCGATTCACGTAGGATTTTTCTTTTGTTTTTCATTATGTATTTACTTTTTTTATTGGTCAAATCACTTGTTTTTATTTTTATTTTTAATATAATTTATTGTCAAATTGGCTTCCATACAACACCCAGTGCTCATTCCAACAAGTGCCCTCCTCACTGCCCATCACCCATTTTCCCCTCTCCCCCTCCCCCTGTCCACCCTCAGTTTGTTCACTGTATTTAAGAGTCTCTTATGGTTTGCCTCCCTTCCTCAGGGTTTTTAACTATTTTTTCCCCTTCCCCTCCCCGATGGTCTTCTGTTAAGTTTCTCAAGATCCACAAATGAGTGAAGGTATAATACCTTCCATTTCCATCCACGTTGCTGCAGTTGGCATGACTTCATTCCTTCTCATGGCCAAGTAGTACTCCATTGTATATATAAACCACATCTGATTCATTCATCAGTTGGTGGACATTTAGGCTCTTTCCATGATTTGGCTATTGTAGAAAGTGCTGCTGTGAACATTGGGGTACATGTGCCTCTATGCACCAGCACTCCTGTATCCCTTGGGTAGATCCCCAGCTGCTGGGTCATGGGGTCGTTAAATTTTAATTTTTTGAGGAACCTCCACACCGGTTTCCAGAGTGGCTGCACCAGTTTGCATTCTCAGGTGGGATTTTTTTTCAGAAGCACATGGATGCTTAGCTCTCCCATCACGAAGCCATCTGATATCCACCCATATATAATTATTTTGTGTCTGCACACATGCAAAGTAATTATATGTGGGCGAATACAGATGTGTGTGAATGGTATACGTGTGAATATGTCACCGCACTTAGGCTTGCTTTTTGATTGTGACCATTTTGCATTTTATGTAGTAACCCAGCCCCGCCACAGGAACATAATACATCATATGCGTAACGAATACGAATGCCTCACACATGAATGTGCATTTACTCTGCGTGATATCCTCCGATACCATGTGTTCTGTTTGATTGTTTCCTGAAAAAACGCGGCAGTGACCACCCACGCGTGGCTCATGATTTGGGATTTGGATAGTACTACTCTGTGAGTTCTAGAAGGATGTGAAAAAAGTTCTTGCATTTCTACAGGCTGATCCAGAGAGTGGTGTAGACGCACGCACGTGTGCGCACACACACACACACACCATAGCCCCGTTGGTTCCATATCTCAGTACGATGTGTTATGGGATATGATGGAAAGTACGTCTGCTATATGATCATTCTCTCTCCTCCTTGCCCTGTCTCTCATAAGTAAAGGAAACTGGAGAATACAAAATCAAATGAAATACAGAGAAAACACATGAGGCAGTTGATGTATTTCCCTCTTTGTAAGAGTATGTCTTGCATTCCTGGCCACTTTCGAATGTTTTGCCCAGTTTCCCTTGGTATGCCTCCCAAGATACAGGGTGATGCGTTATTTTGGGCAAGGCTGGCAGCTGCCTTCGACTGCTCGCTTGCAAAGGACTGTATGAGGACAGCCACTCAGTTTATTTTTATATCTCACCATAGGACAAAATCCACATTTTCTTTTTTTCTTTCTTTAAAAAAATTTTTTTAAAAATGTTTGTTTATCTTTCAAGGAAAGAGAGACAGAGAATGAGCAAGGGAAGAGCATAGAGAGAGAAGGAGACACAGAATCTGAAGCAGGCTCCAGGCTCTGAGCTATTAGCACAGAGCCCGACGTGGGGCTTGAACTCACAAACTGTGAGATCATGACCTGAGCTGAAGTCGGATGCTTAACCGACTGAGCCACCCAGGCGCCCCCAAGTCCACATTTTCAGTCAGGAGTTGGACACTCCCAATTTAACAAGTTGTGAAAAATCTCTTGGCCCAGATAAATGTTTGCCAAGAGTACTCCTTTCTCTAAATTGAGACCTTGCTCCCCAAAGCCTGAGAATTCATTAAGCCATAATTAGCCATGGTCACTGATGATTTAAAATACAGTAATGAAGGAAAAGTTGATGCTGAGCTTTGAATGCACTGTCGGGTCTGTCCTAGGGTTAGCTTTTTAGAGCTTTGGTTTTAAAATAATTCTTCCATTTCATCTGATAGCCGCCTTTTCTTCCGCCGGCCCTTCGTACAAGCAGGCCAACAGCTGTCCCCACTCCCAGTCCTGCGGGCCGCGACATCTGTCCCTGTGGCATCAGGGAGAATCCCACGTCATCTCAGACTACTGTTTCGGCTAAGAGGCCTCAGGCCTCCCTGTAAAGAGGGCAGGCCTCATCTGTCCTCGGTGGCAAGAAACAGCAAGCGTATTGGCTTCAAGAAGTACAGAGTATTCCAGGATGGGGGAGTCTTTCGTTATTTTGGTAGCTGATGAGGTCAAAGGAATTCACTTTGATTAGCTGCCGAAACCCAGGACTGGAATAACTTGATTAAAGGGATGCAGCCAGGGGCGCCTGGGTGGCTCAGTCGGTTGAGCGACCGACTTCGGCTCAGGTCATGATCTCATGGTTCATGGGTTCAAGTCCCACGTCAGGCTCTGTGCTGACAGCTAGCTCAGAGCCTGGAGACTGCTTCAGATTCTGTATCTCCCCTGCTCACACTGTCTCTGTCTCTCAAAAAATAAATTAAAAACATTAAAAAATTTCATTAAAAAAAAAAACAAACTTATGCAGCAGTAGTACAAGATCTAAACTCAGCCAGTCCCCTGTCCCCGCGAACATGCACCAGCTTAGCGATCCCCAAGCCGTCTCAGCAGCTCTTTCGGGGTCTCACAGAGGGACAGGTCTTGTAGTTTCCACTTTCCTAAACAAAGCCCAGGCTTCACTTCCAGACCCCTGATGTGGGGCAGGGATCACCCTCCATCGTTTTTTCTATCCCTTGGCATTTTACCTTTGTTCTGTCTGGAGATGTGCCCTGAAATGTTCACTGGCCCTATTGTTTCCTTTGTATCAATATCACGAAGCTTTGTTAGTACACATCTCATTGCCGTCGGACTGATTTTTCCTGGGGCTCTTCCATCTGTGGCTTGGCCCCTGTGGATAGTAACCTTTTCTTATCTAATGGTGGACATATCTCTTCGCGGGGCTGTTGTTGATATGATATTAATGTCACTGGGTTTGAGAAAAATCTACTTCGCCAAGAAGTATTTTGGTTACAGATTTTACTAATAACGGACTAGGGTAGCTGTGTTGCAGTGAATCAGAACATACTTGAACTACAGCCTCAGGCTTCAGTTTACATATTAGGTCTTCAGCTTAACGAGTTGACGAGTTACATGTCTTTCAGACTGTTATTTCGTATCTCTAGATATGGAGTTCCTAGAACTCAATCAGTGACTTCTCAGTCACTGCTAATTTCCTTTCTTCATGACAAAAATGAGTGTTTCTTTTGTACGAGTGCATATCTATAAACCTCACAGACTTGATTGGATCATAGAAATCTGTGTAGGTTTGGGGAGGGGTGAGCTAAATCTCTTTCCTTGGGTGAAGTCACTTGAAGTTGCTGATTGATGGGCGTGAGAGGGTGATCATTTCTACCATCAGTTCTGTTCACCTCCACTGCTCCAGCGGCAAATAGCACATTATCAATCATTGTTCCTTTCCACTGAAATTTCAAGCTAAAAAAACCCAAAAATCTATTTTAAAACTACATATTTGTTCACCTTAAAGAGTTGGATTATAAACTGTTAGAAATCAGGGACCATTAAACAACTAATTTTTATTTGCTGTGGATTCAGAATATAATTATCTTGAGTTTTGAGGAGATCTGCTGCTGAGTGCCAAGTCAAACCGCGTACACACCTGGCGAACGTGAAGCCTTCCCTGGTCACCCAACCAGACCTAACTGGCCCTTCTTCCAAGCTTGTAGCACTTTGCCCCTGTCACTGGGGCTCTCAACTTGAGACTAAGAAATTCTACCATTGGTGTTTGGGCGTGTCTGGTCTGTTAGAACTCTGTGTTCAGGGGACACAACGGAACCTCCTGGGAGACTGTTTATCCTAGTGAGATGGTACCAGGCTCAACCATCTCAGCGGGAAATCTGAAGGGAGGAATGATTGTGAGTAATTTGTGGAGTTAGTTTTCTTGGTGTTTTGTGCTCCAAGGCCTGGGCAAGGAGCAGGAAACGGGCAGGGAGGGAGTGTGGGATGGTTGTGAGTGAATAGATGGTTGGTAAAAGATGGAAATGGTTTCACTTTAAAATCACCTTGACACTTGGGAGCAAGAGGAACTGGGTCTGGGAACATCTGGAGTGCTGCTGTCTAGCTAAAGCCTAGAGGAGGAAAGGCACAGAGCACAGCTGAACTTGAGCGCCTCAGGCAGCCGGCTCAGGCAGCAGGCGGCCCGTGGGAGTGAAGTGCCTTCCGCGCCCCCCCACCCCCACCGAGTGGCAGCCAGCACTTCAAGACGTGGTTCGTCAGCAGGAAGCCAGGAGGCCCCTTTCCGTAGCTTAGCAGGCAACAAAAACATTAATCCAGGACCACAGGAGGAGGCCAGAATATGAGAGAAAAGGGTTTATGCCTTCCAGTCAAATACAGGTTTTATTTGTGGGCTCACTTATGTATCCTGCCCCAGGAATCCCAAAATACAGCAGGGAGAACCCAGTGAGGGCTTCGGGGCCAGCATCACAGATGGTGGCCAGTAAAATGTAAGCTCCCACCAGCGACGTCTCGGCTCTTCCAGAATGACGCTGATCCAGCAAGTGGGTCTACACCAGGTCACTTAGCGCCCGGCTTTGGGAAAGGCAGCTATGCTGCTGGAGGAGGATGGAGAGCTCTGGGCACCTGGGTGCTCAGTGGGTTAAGCATCTGACACTTGACTTTGGTTCAGGTCATGGTTTTATAGTTCGCGAGTTTGAGCTCTGCATGGGGCTCTGCGCTGACTGCGTGGAACCTGCTTGGGATTCTCTCTCTCCTTCTATATCTGCCCCTCCCCACCCCCCAAAATAAATAAATAAACTTTAAAAAACATAATAAAAGAATGGAGTGCTCTTAAGAAGTGCTGGATAAGAGAACAAATTTGATGAGGAAAAAACTCGCCGCATTATATGATCATTTAGTTGCAAACTCTTACTTACTTTCCCCTTTCTGTCTCAGCTTCATCGAGGTACAATTGAGAAAACTAAAACATTTCAAGTACGTGATGATTTGATATACGCATGCGTTGCAGAGTATTCCTCACATCGAGTTAATGAACACATCCATCACCTCACATATTGACCTTTTGTTTTTTGTTTTTAATTTTTTCTTCAGTGCATTTAAGTTCAATTCTCTTAGCAAATTTCAATGATCCATAATCATCATGTTATATGTTAGATCCACACACATTCTCCATCTTACAGCTGAAAGTTTGTACCCTTTTACCAGCCTCTCCCCAGTTCCCTCAACCTCCACCTGTTGGCCACCAGTTTTCTACTGCTTCTAAGTTCAACTTTATTTTTTTTTTTATTTTTTATTTTTAAAATTTTTTTTTATTTATTTTTGAAAGACAGAGAAAGACAACATGAAAGGGGAGGGACATAGCTAGAGGGAGATACAGAATGTGAAGCAGGCTCCAGGCTCTGAGCTAGCTGTCAGCACAGAGCCCGACGCGGGGCTCGAACCCACAAACCGTGAGATCATGACCTGAGCCGAAGCCAGAAGCCAGACGCTTAACCGACTGAGCCACCCAGGCGCCCCAAGTTCAACTTTAAAAAAAATTTTTTTTCTTTTCTAGGGTTCCATGTATAAGTAATACCATGTGGTATTTTTCTTTCTCTGTGTGGTTTATTTCATGTAGTGTAGTGCCCTCCAGGTTTATCTTCCATATTGTCACAAATGACAGCTCTCGTTAAGTAGGACTTAAAATAACCATACTATTAGTATTTATAAGCCTTGAGTAACATACAGAACACTTTTATTAATTTTTTTAATTTTTTAACATTTATTTATATTTTAAAGACAGAGAGAGAGAGAGCACGAGTAGGGGAGGGGCAGAGAGAGAGAGAGAGAGAGAGAGAAGGAGAGAGTGAGGGAGACATAGAATCCAAAGCAGGCTCCAGGCTCTGAGCTGTCAGCACAGATCTCGATGCTGGGCTCGAACCCACGAACCGTGAGATCACAACCTGAGATGATGTTGGACGCTTAACCCACTGAGCCACCCAGACACCCTGAGAACACTTTTAAAGAACGTGTTGCCTGAATATACATAAGCCAGATCTAAACTATATGTGATTATACTTCTAGATAACCATAAAACAAAAAATGTGCAACAAAGAGCTAAAAAGACCTCCATATTAATAGAATTTAAATTAATGATATTGATGAGGCACCTGGATGGCTCAGTCAGTTAAGTGTCCTACTCTTGATCTGGGCTCCACACTGGTTGTAGAAGCTGCTTAACATTCCGTCACTGTCTTCCTCCCTCTCTCTCCCTGCCCTCCCCCTGCTTGTGCTGTCTTTCAAAAATAAAGGAATATATGTAAAACAAAAGTAATGAATGATATTGACTCCTGGGATGAATGATTTTGTTTTATTTGGCTTAAAGTCACTAGGACACACAAGTTTTTTGAGTTCAGAAGTCCTCTGCCTCGTAAGCCATGGGCTGCCCTGATTCTGCCCCCATTCTTAGCCATCTAGCTGTGAAGGCAGTATCATCCTATGGCCAACCTGTCCCTGCTTGGCTTAAACCCCGGGAGAAACCGTTTCCCTGGCACTTGTCAGGGTAAACATTGCAAACTCTGGAACACCGGCTTGTCCTTGGAGTACTTGAAAGCTATCAGGAGACAGACCGAGGTGAGAGGCAAGTTCTCTGGGAGAGCCCAGGATTCTGCAAACAAGAGGTTTGCTGATGTTTCCCAGTGAACTTGTCTGGCTTTCTGATGTGACATCACGGCCTGAAGTTTTTCGAAAATTTCTAAGACTCAAGAGAAAACATCCGCGTATACAGTCTTCCCACTTTGCCATATGCACTAGGCTCGGAGAAGGGGGCGGGGCAAGAGGAGCTTCGGGTCTCCGCTGCTCACAGGGACTCCTCCCAGGGGCTCTGAATCCGGAGGCCTGCTGTCAGAGCCTTTTCTGTGGCTTGCACTCTTCAAATTCATGAAGAATGTCACCATCTGCTCTTTCTGTGACCTGATGTCACACAGACCAGAATATAATATTCTCGTCCCAAACCCTTCCCTTTTAAGGGTATGCACAACCTTTTAAGCGCTGTCCAATTTTAGGGAGAGAACTCTTTTTTGCTCCTGCCGCCTGCCTCCTCCTGGAGAAGGATCGGAGTCCCTATGGGAGGACGGCCTCCGAGGCCCCTGGCCCTGAGCAGGAGTCCGGTTCAGCAGGCCTCTTTGCTCTGCCGTATTTTGCCTTCGTTTCTGACTCTAGAGATGCTGTGAGCCTTCAAGAACCACAGGCTTGAGGGGCCTCTGGCTGTCGCCTCCCTGCCACCCTTGTTTTTCCTCTCTTTCTCCTCAAATTTGCTGTCTAAGTGACCGTGGCTCACTGATACTACCGCCACCAGCTGCGGCCACTCCTTCAGCCTGTCTCTCCTGGGCATTTTCCTCTCCTCTTTGCTTATCTCCTTCCTGACATCTTCTTCAGTGTTTCTCCTCTTGTGGGTGAATGAACTGTCTTTGTATCGCCATCACCTGCCCATCAAAATGTTCTTTTGCCTTATTTATTTATTTATTTATTTATTTATTTATTTATTTATTTATTTTTGTCAGCGGCTGACAGCAAGGCCTGATATGTCAGGGGTAATTGGGGGCTTTTACCTCTTACTCAGAACAGCACCAGACCTGGATGGGCTGTTCAAGCAGGCTCCCCCGGGGCTCTGGGAAGCTCTACAGCGCTGGTCCTGGAAGGCACCGCTGTCCGTATCTTCCTCCAAATGAAACTCCGCCTCGATACCCTGTGCAGATTCAGGCACAAGACTCCAGCAGCTTCCCCGGGGCACAGGGGCAGAGGTCACCTGAACACACTCCCTCCACCAGACTCCCTTCATGGCTTTGATGTGTTGTGTTTGCAGAACTCTCCTGCAGCAACTACAGAAGCTTCAGACATTGGTGATGGGCAAGGTTTCACGCACCTGCAAGTTGGCAGGCACACAGACCGGCACGTGCCTCATGGTGAGTTTCCCAAAGAGACAGCACCCCGAGTGCCCCAGCGCCCCACCCCCCGTCTCCAGTGTCTCCCCACCTTGCCAAGTCCAGGTGCGGTGGCGGGAACCACGCGGCTCACTCAGAGGCAGTTGCTTTGCTGTGATGTGAAAATGGGTGGCCTGATGGTGAAGCCCGGTGGCCGGATGAAGGGGAGCTTGTTTCCCTGGACTTCCCAGGTGGTGCAGGGCTCATGTTTGGCTCTGTGGACGTTGGAAGTGACCGGCCCTGTGTTCTCTTCCCGCCACAGGTGGTCGTGCTGTGTTTTGCTGTTGCATTTGGCAGCTTCTTTCAGGGCTACGGGCCCTATCCGGCTGCCACCAAGATGGCTCTGCCCAGCCAGCGGTCCACGCAGGAGCCGTATACAGCCTCCGTCGGTAAGACAGTGCTCAGCAACTTGTAAAGGATCTCGTTTCATTTCTCTGGTGCTTTTTGAAAGTTCACCTTTCCAAAGGGAGTCTTATGAGAAAGTCTAATTTTGAAAAAGTGGTAAAAGTGTGCCTTCTCTAGTGAAGGGAGGGAAGAGAGACATGGGAGTATGGTAACCAAGCTCCTGGGTCTCCCCTGTGACCCTCACCCACTGGGCTGAGGCACCACTAGGAATTCTCTAGAGGTTGACAGAGCACAGTTTGCAAACTATTGGTGTAGACTGTGTTCCCTGGCAAATTCTGGGGTCTCCTTTTTGAGCTCTGGGATGTGGATTGGAGTGGGGTAGTGAGATGGGGGAAGCATTAAGCTTTCCACAACATTTTAAAGGAACTCCTGTGTTTCTCCTTCCACTCAGCAGAATTGTATTTTGCCATAGAAAGAATCTGAGAAATGAATCAGTCTGTCTTATAAAACCTTAGGGCCAAGACTAAGAGAATTTAGAGACGTGGGTGTTAGAGAAGTATGTGGCTGCCTTAGGTAGATCACCGATCCCTTTTAAAGTATGTAGAAAAAAAAAGAGAGAGAAAAAAAAATGAAGTATGTAGAAAGTAACAAAGTGGTCTCTGGGGGTCATAGGATATGCACCAGTACACATACACACAGAAAACAAGTGTGGATGGAATTGGAGGTGCTGGATTTGGGGGAGGCACCGTTTTGCAGCCCTGAAAGGTCTTTGGTCCTTACCAGGTAGTTGTATGTCTGCCTGGCGTATGACAGAAGTGCTAGCATTTCAACCAGATAATTTCAGTGATCCCTTGGGAAGGCCTTTTTCCCCCCAAGGGAATGTATCTGTACATTTAAATGGAAGCCAATGGGAGCAGAGTTTCTGTGTTGTAGAAAATTGCTACAGAGCCATCTAGCTATGCAGCTATCCCCTGAAAGAAAGAAACTGTCTCCGTGATTTGATTTATGGCTTTGGCTTTGTGTCTCCTCTCGGGTTCCTAAATGAAAATGCAGTTTTCTGCCCTTGTACCTTTTCTCCATGCAAGACCGACTCATTGGAAATGTTTCTTATTTTAGCTGGCGTGGACATCTCCAAGTATTTGACTCCCATTCTTCATGAATTGTTTCCCCCAGATGGTTCTGGGTGGGCAAGGAGGGGAGTTTTATTTTCAAAGCAGTGGGGGTGGAAGTTTGCTTCATGTTTATTTGCTTTGCTTTTGTTCTTCCAGCACTGTATAATTGGTATAATTTTTCAATGCACAAAACTCTGAAACCCCGAAGCCTTTAAAATGGAAAGCCGGCTCCAGCTGGCACCCTCAGTTCTGGGCAACAAGAACCCACAAATTGTAATCTGCTCCCAGCCCTGGGCAGCGAATGGGGGGATGTGTAAACCCAGTGCTGTTTTCCTAACACCTGTTCGTTTGCTCTGCCCTCAGTGAGATCCAGGAACCTACTCATCTACGAGGAACATTCTCCTTTGGAGCCATCCAGCCCAGCCTCCGCAGGGGAACTTGGGCCTTGGGACAGAGGCTCCTCCCTGCTCAGGGCCTCGGGGTTGGATCCCAGGCCAGAAGTGGATCTTCCCCATTTCATTCTCTCAAATGAGAGCAGCCTGGAGAAATCCATGCTACTGGAGTTACAGCAGCACTTGTGAGTCAAGTACACGCAGGTGCACTGACCGTGGGTTGTGAGTCAGCAACCTGGAACGTGGGGTGTAGACTTTCCTGTTGGCGCCGTGCAGCCCCTGGACCCTTTCAGGACCTATTTCCAAGACCCAGGACTCTGGAGGTTACTAGTTGCCAACAGCTGCCCTTAGCAGAGACTGGGGAAAAGGCTTAGGATGAGCTGCCCCCGGGTCTGCTCTGTCACTGGGGAGCTAGCAGTGGTGGCTCCCAGAGGTGAGAAACAGGCTTGATTCCCTCCCACCTCCCCTCAAAGCCTCATAAATACACATACCGGCTGTAGCAGTGTGCTTGACGTGCAAATGCAGCCTTAGGACACCTCCCCTTCATTCCTTCCAGCTAGAGACTTGTAGATGTCAGGCTGTATGTCAATACATTTTTATGATTTAGAAGTAAATAAACATGTATGAATTATAATTATATATTGAGGGACATCGTTTGAGAGGCACTGTGCCTGTGCATGATTCCATATTGAAAATAACGTATTGGGCGCCAATTCTCCATGAGTTGTTTCTTTTCAGTAGTTACGGAGAACAGTCTCTTTGTAAACATAAAGGCATATAGGATGGCCAGATACTGTTATCGTACTGGGTGGGCTCCTGAAAACGCCAGGCAGCCCAGGAAGGAGGGTCTGCACACATGCTCCTGGGCATGGCTGATGTGATTGGTGATCTCGCGGCAATGACGCCTGTGCTTCCCAGAAAGTATGTCCTTCCAACGCCAGTGCTCCCACTTGAAGATTCTGTTTCAAATTCCTCAGCCTTCCTGCCCCCCAAAGCTGTGGGGCAAGGTTCATAATTATATGTACTTTTATATGTTTACACTATACATGCATATTTAACATTTACTAGCACTTACTATTTTAAGTTATATGCAAATGTGATCTATAAATCCTTTTAAATACTTTAAGAGGCTAGGCATTCTTAATATTTCCATTACAGAGAAATTTGTAGAGGAGCCACAGGGAGCTGTAGAAGACTCAGATGCTTGATTATGTGGCTCCTGACACAAGTCTTCTCCCCTCTTGGCTCCACTATTCAGGGCCCTGTCAAAACCTCACTTGTTCTGGGGCCCCATAAACCCCCTCTGAATGCCTAGAGACTTTCTAGCCTGTTATACAATTTAATAACATTTATTTTCTGTTATGTGTTTAGTGTTATTTCAAGTTAGCTTTTTCTTTTTTTCTGAATTATTATTCTAGACCAGGAATCAGACTTTATGCTTTGATTTTCTTCTTTCCAGAGTCTAGTGTAGGGCACACCACCCAATAAGTGCATGACCTTAAAGCATCTATGACAAATCAGCATCAAACCGCCATGTTTATCCTTTGGGTTGGGACATCTCCTCTAGGGTGGGGATGAAGGTAAGCATGTAAACAAGTGGACGGGCTGGTGGCTGGAAAGTTTGGGAACAGAGGAGTGCCCGTAGGTGGGAAAAGAACAAGAACCCGCTTGGGCCAGCCCACGAAGTTAGTCATGGAACGATCATATGATCCTACTGAGCATGAGAATCATAGTTGGTGGTGGTGGCTCAGACTCTTTTTCCTTTTGGTATCTTCACAGGGTCAGCACCAAACTGGAGGGGAATGAGACACTAAAAGTTGTAGAACTCGACAGAAGAGTAAACGCCACCTTCTAAAGAGGCCGTCTCCACCTCTCTCTTTCTCTTCACTCTCCTTTTCCGTCTCTCAACCCCCTTTGTCATAAGCTTTTCCTTTTTGCCTTTGATCTGGATGAAGACATGGGCGAGCGGTTGTGGCTCTGGATGGGAGGACAGCTTGGGGTTTCCACCTGCGGGGAGAAAGCACCTTCCGCTCCCTTCCCCTTGAAGAAGGGAGCCCGGCATCCCTCCCTCCCTCTTGCTTGCTGCCATAGGAAATTCTTTTAGGTCTGGGGCTGGGACAAGCAGGCTTGTTTCTACCAATAGTGCCAAAAAGAGACTGCCTCTTTCTCACGCTGGGGCGTGACCACCTCTCTGAAGAAGAGATGACGCTTGTTCGTTTGAGACCCCAGACTCTGGCCACAAAAACACCAGGATGCCCATCGGGATCCGGCCGAGCACTGACTGATGTCCTGCCTTCCTCAGCCTTGGTCATCAGAGCGTCCACCCTCGAGAGCCCTGGAGGTGCCAGGGCCTTCAGTGAGCACCCCTGCCACTCTGCCCCGTCCGAGCCCTCACGGATCGTCCTCCCCGCACTGGAGCCAGGGTGCTCACCACACCCCCCCCCCGCTCACCCCCATTCTCAGGCCGCAAGTGCAATGCCTGAAGGAATCAGGCTTTTCTACTCCAGGCAAACCTGCCCCATCTCGCTGCTTGTAGGACTTCCCCACATACCCATAGGTCCGCCTCCCCGGCTTCTCCTCCCCGTTTGTAAATAGTATTTATTAGCTCACTGAGGCTTCCCTCTAGCAACCACACTGAAGAGATCCGACGCCTCCCCCCAGACGGGCAGAGTCTTGTGTTGGCCTTTGGAGCTAGGAGGGGACCCCAAGCTCTGGGATCCCCATCCTCCAGATGGTGGCTTTTATTTTATTTTATTTTTTTCATTTTCTTCTTCTATTTCATCCCCCTCCCTTTCCTCCTCCTCCTCCTCCTTCTTCAACTGGAGGCCTATGGTTATCATTGGGAAATTGCCTTAAGCTTGTGTCGTCCCACAGAATGAAGTCAGAGGGAAAGACGAGCAGCACCTTGCTCGGGTCTGTGGCTCTGTGGTCACGTGCTTTTCCTACCCTGTTCCCGGAACAGGAGGGACTCCCTGTCCCCAACGTCAGGCACCCTTGCCGGCTTGCCTCTCCACCCCTGCGCCCAGCCCCCTCCTCCCTGCTCCCCTGGTCTTCTGCCTTCACATAGAGGGTGGGCCTGAGCCTGGGGCTGGAGGACGGGGCATTCGTGTATCCACAGTCTTACCTTCTGTAGTCAGGTTTGGCTACTCTGCAGCTCACCCAAAGAGATACAACCTAATCCCCCAACCCACTTTTATTTTTTTTTAATGATTAAAAGTAACGTTTGCAGTTTAAAATTCTCTTTCCTCTTTCATACAGATGAGAAATGGAAATTGCCTTTTTATTGTATAATGTAGCTGATTCCCCTTAAGTGTTTTTCCCTAGCTTGTGAAAGATTTTGTATAAGAAATTTGCTTACATTTTATATTTTATTTTTGGTAGTCGCTGTAGGGCCTTTGGCTTTACCTCCTCTCTCTCTCTCTCTCTCTCTCTCTCTCTCTCTCTCTCTCTCTCTCTCTCTCATCTACACTGTCATTGGAGCCTGTGTTTACGAAGGATTAAGCCCATACCTGGGCCTTCCGTTCCATATCAAATGCAGGATTTGGTTTCATTAGCATTTGCCATCATACCCCGTGAGCAGATCTCGGCTGTATCTGCCAAGGTACATCTGGGGCTCCCTGCAACTGATGCCTCTCTCTGTCCCTCTGCTGTGGTGGAGAGAGTTCCAGACCGGGACCTGACAAGGGGGTCTTCTCGGCTGTGTGTGGAAGCAGATCTGGGCTGCTGTCTGCAGTCTCAACGGCCCTTCCCATTGCCCAGGGAGAGCAGAGGCCGCCTGAGTCCCGCGGGAAGTGGGGCTGCTAACATGCCCCCTGCCCCCGCCTCTCTCCTCTCCCTTCCCTCCTTCTCTTCTGCTCTAGATCTTCCTGGGCCTGGCTGTGTTGGGTAGAGCCATGGGCTGCTGCGGTCCATCCCTTTCTTTGAAATGCCGTGTTGATTATCAGGCCCAGGTAGCCTGCGGGGGCCTGAGGAGGTAAAAAAGAATGAACTCCAGTAGTATTTGGTTCAATGAGAGAGGAAAGGTTTTGCATTTAAGGGCAGAAATGTCAGCCTACCCACCTGCTGCAGTGGAACCAGATCAGGTTTTGAAGGCTCCTGGGGTAGCCAGGGTAGAAAACCTGTTCTTCTGAATGAGGCAGGAGAAGGAAAGGGCCAGTAAGCTTCCAGTCCCTGCCCTTAGTACCTTGAGGATTTTATTTTCTCCCCTACCTGCCTTTGCTTGTCACCCCCCTCTCCAGACCCCCAACAGCAGGGTGTTCTCTCTGGGAACCTGTTCTTCTAGAACAGAGTCTGTATCTAGGGACCTGAGGCCTCAGCTTGGGAGCTCAAATGGCCGTGTTAGGGGGTTCCAAGAACCAACCCTGCTGCTATTTTGAGAAAAGCCTCTGCCCTTCACTCTCCACATGGGAAGTAAGGGAACGACATAGTGATCCCTTTAGGAGGATCCCAGGGCATCGAGAGGACCCCGAAGAGTCACAGGCTACCAAGTAATTCACAGACATGTGTTGGTTTTCCGTCCCGGGGTGACGCCCAGACATCGGTGGATTTGTTTCCCCACGTGGAGCAGTCGCATAGTCTGGGCAGTAATACCTGCTTAGCCCGCCGATTCGAAGCAGTGCCAGACGTCCCCTCCCAAACATCAGCTTTCAAAACTCGGACACGCTGGCGTAATCATAAACCATGAACAATAAATGTTACTCATAAATACATTAATTCTAGCTTTCCTCCTGTAAGCAGGGTTTCCTCTTCTCTGCTTTGATGACCCTCGCACACATTCAGAGAACAAGCAGTTTTCACTGGGTGAGACCTGAGTGACCCCGGCCCCCTGGTGTGGCCCTTTCCACAGGGCTCTTGACTTTGTGCTTGGAAACAGACGCTGGACATGAAAGGCCTCCGTGCCAGGTGAAGGAAGAAAGAATTCCTGTGAAGTGTTAGGACTCTGGAGCCTGGGTCACATAAAAAGAGTATTATGTAAAAATTCTGACAGCTGAACTAGGTTGTTCCTTTTGCGTGCGGGGGGGGGGGGGGAAGCTTTGACACCGGTGTAGGCGAAACTAGATCACCTTTCTTGCTACCGGAAATGCTTTTGACTCGGAGAACTCCTGTGTCGATTGTGAAAGCGGCTTTTAGCTCAACTTATTTACAAACCAACTGTAATTACCATGTTATTTTTCTTTCTAAATCTCTCAGCCTGAAGCCAAAGGAGGGTAGTGACTCTCACGTCAGAGCAGGAGTGTTGAATTGATTCATCTTTATGCCAACAGTGACACAGTGTCTGGGATTTTGGCCACATGTGTTTTATTAAAATTTCTCGGCCCCTCACGGCTCCTTTCTTCCATGTCCTCAGACCGAGCAAAACCACAGGGAGAGAATCCGAGGCCTCCGGGGGCCAGCTCGCCAAACACATACATCGTATGGGGTGTTTACATGAGCACAGTGCACACATGGAGACATCTGCTCTTTGCTGAGGAAGTGGGCCATCCACGCTGGCCTTGCGGACATGGGGAGACTGGAGACGGAGGAGAAGGCCTCGAGCCTCCTTCTCGTCTGCATGAGTCATTACTTTGGTTTTGTTCAATCTGGTCTTTGCAAAACCCTTATTACAGACGCCGGCTTCTCTGCTTGTGGTGGTGCTGGTAGGACCGTGAAGCCATTAGCAAGGAGTGCCCTCGTGAGAGCCATTTCATGTCTCAGCTGAGACAGTTAGGAGGCATGTGATGGCGTGAGCCCCCCTGGGAGGACAGTTTCCGGGGAGAATGGGAGGCTGCGACATTCAGGCTTCCCGTTCAGTTGGTCGGTCACCTAGGACTCTGGTGTTGCTGAGGCCGAGTGCTGCCTGGAGCTGTGCTGGGGAGGAAGGACGCTGAGGCAGCTTCATCAGTCGGTAGCTTTTCAAAGGACAGAAGCACTGGGTCTCTCTCTCCCTCTCTCTGACACACACACAAATTTCTCCCTTGTCTCCAACACTGGTTTGTGCCTTCAATGTGCCTTATATATATGCTCCAGGGTGACTGAGGACTCTTTAGTGCCCGGAGGACTTTTCAGATAGTCTTTTCATGTTAGATTAGAGTGTGGGGACGGACCTTTTTCCAAAGGCTCAGAAATGGTTTCCTAGAGGTGCACCATGATTCGACGCGCACATCCGGAGAAAAGAAATAGGGTTTTATCCCTTAGGAAAATCCCATTTTGTAGGGCTGCAATCACATCAAAAACTGGCCAGCCTGGATTAAAACTATCATAAATCCTCAAGGCAGAACATTTTCTCAGGGCCAAGGAACCTGGCCCATTGGAGGATTAACGCTCCATCTCTCTGTGGCCCAAAAGCCCGCACTGAGCACAGGAAAAATCTAGGTATTGTTTTATTTTGTCATTTTGGGCCACATAGTTCAGGAATGCTTTATTTTTGTCTTGGTTTTGAGAACAAGGGAAAATAATATTTCTTGAGCACTTAGTAAGTGCTGGCTGGGTACTGCGCTCAATAAATTTTGGCTTCTAATTTTCTGGATAGAGAAAACAGGGCAACCGGTTACGTTGAGAGAGATGAACAGCTAAGTGATACGGGAGGTGCAGTGGTGGATTCTGCTGGGCGGATTCCTTTCTGTGAACATTTAAGGGTTCTCGGGGCAGGGACAACAGGGTCTGCTCCCTGCGCTGGCCCCCCTGTGCAACGTTCTGCTCTTTGCCCCATGCCGGAGACATCCACCAGGTGTGGATCTGCTTCTTGTCCGTCCGTCTTCTGCGAATTCCAGCTAGCAGCCTCTGCATCCTGGAAAAGAAAACCCCACGGTTTTAGCTCCACTTTTCAGCCCCTTTCCTTTGCTCACCAACTCGGTGAGAACATGAACTCTGCACCATGGACCCAGGGCCTGCCCTTCCTAGAACCTCTCCCTTGCAGATAAAACATCTTATGCGTCTGTGGAAAACACCAGCACTCCATGACAAATCATGAGGGACCCTGTTTAAAGAACGCTGAGCAGACCCTAGACTATAATCAACCATGAGCTTTAATGTCTATGCTGACAGGCTGGACTTTACCTCTCTTTTGTAATAATTCTATAGACCAGCAGCGTTTAAGCCGAAATAGATTGTGAGTCTATTATCTGTCATATTGTGCTGGGTTTTTTTTTTAATGGCTTTTTATTCTTCATCATAGCTAAGCAAATACCCAAAATAAAAATGCTTTGTAGGATACTTGTACTTAGTTTGGAAAAAAAAAATGAATTGAAATTGTCATGCTTTTGTATTTCCATTTCTTGCGAATAAAAATATTTTTTCTTAAATAGTAAAATGTTGTCTAGTCTTTAAAATCCTGGGCCTCTTGTCTTAAAACGCATTTTGCTTTTCTGATGAGCATGACTTCGTACGTGTGTGCGTAACGATTCTTTCCTGATTATCTAGTTGAACTGACAGAAGAGCCTCAAACCGGCAATTTGTGCGTGATCTCGTACCGAAATCCAAGCTTCTGATGGAGGAGAATTGAGGACTGTAATTGTTTGTTCAATCAGTCACAGGAAGAAGCACTGCATTCTCTAGAGATTTTTGCTGCCTGACTGCAATTCTCGTTGTCTCCTACTACCATTCGCTAACTGGATTTCAGAGTTCTTCGGATTTGATTCTACCTTCCCCATCTCGGGTCCTGGAGGATGATGGTCTGGGCTAGAGCCAGGAGAGAAAGCTCCTCCTTCAGATGGACAGTTGCAGAGGGTGCTGAACACAGTGTCATGCTCCAGAAATTCTGATGAAATGGTTGATAAAGGTCAATGCGCTCAAGCAAAATAATTATCATTCCATTGCAATTCCAGCGTTCAAATTTAATTTTCTCCACTCAGAGAGAGCGAGGCTTCATTTAGCCTCAAAAGAGTACCCAGGATGTTAAGAGATGGAGGCTATGGACTGGGCTTACCTGCAGAAAACCTTTTTTTTTAAGCTCTGAGCTCCGGGGTGTATTAGTCTTCTGTTGCCTTTCCCCTCAGAGCACCTTGACCTTCTCTTCTACTCCTACACAAGGGGCCTTTCCATGTGAAAGCTTTCAGTAAAGAATCCCCTCTCTTTTTTTCTTATATATGAAGGCCTCCTCCTCGACCTGCTGATGTTTGTCCAGTGATGCTTGGAGGAGGCAAGTCCTCACTGATTTGAGAACAGTCTGTATTAAACATGCCTTTATATTGTCTCTATTTCTAACGCTTTGGCATAGGGACCCTGGCGGACCCAGGAGGCACTCCCCCTCCCAGGACTGCCCAGTTCCTAGAGACCCTTAAAGGACTTGGCTACGGGCACAACTTTCATATGCAAACCAACCAGTCTGGAGCCCATACCCCAACCATCTATGGTGCCCCCTACCCCTTGCTTCAGTCACCCCAGTGACCCCAATGTGTCATGGCCCCTGGTACCAGGGTCAGGCACCAGACAACCAGAGACAGTCCATGTCCCCAGACCCTAAAGAGATTATTCAAACTAGCCGATCCTAAGCTTGCTTACCTTGCCTCGCTTCTTCCTTCCTGTGGAAACGACAACAAAGGTTCTTGCCAACTTTTCCTCACTCTGCCTCCTGACTGACCGTGGCGCTTCCCTGCGTGGCCTCTGTGGCCTCACGTGCTCCCTCCTCTTGAGACCTGGGAGTAACTGACCGTCTTCTCAATGGCCATCATCTCTTCATCTATGAGCCTCACCATATCTGAATGATAAAAATTACCTCCTTTGAAAAACAAATTCCTGAGGCACTGGAATGTCAACTGACAAGCTGATCCAAGACCGGTGGGCATGCTGGGGCTCGTGGATGGGCCTACGGGGATTGAGGGCAGTATCACAGAGACGTGTTGGCCCGTTTCACACTGGTGGTCACTTTTGTTCCAGAAGAGGAAAAATGAGATGTGTAGAGCGGGACTGGTTCTTGTTCCTGGGAAAAGAAGTGAAGTAGAAAGCAGGTGTCCTGGGGCGCCTGGGTGGCTCAGTTCATTAAGCATCCCATTCCACTCAGGTGATCTCATGGTTTGTGGGTTCGAGCCCAGTGTTGGGCTCTGGGTTGACAGCTCAGAGCCTGGAGCCTGCATCAGATTCTGTGTCTCCCTCTCTCTCTCTGCCCCTCCCTTGCTCGTGCTCTGTCTCTGTCTCTGTCTCTCTCTCAAAAATAAATAAACATTAAAAAAAAAAAAAAAGCAAGTGTCTAAAAGTCCTCGTCCAATGCTCAGGTTCCAGGGGAAATCATACCCTGTATCTCCAAAAATGAGAGCTCTGAAGGCAAGGAAACAGTGGGAAATACAGTGGGGGAAGAACCAACTGGATTCAGTAGTTAAAAGTGTATGGATTCTTGCATAGTTAATATTGTTAACTTGTTAGCCGTGAGGGAAAAGGAGTCACTTACTGAGTGCCTATTATGCACCGGGTGCTTTTCACATATTATCTATGATCTTATGTATTTTCTCTAAAAACTTTATGAAGAATGTATAATTACCCTTTTTCACAGTTGAGGAAACTGGGATTCAAAATGGTAAGAAACGTACTCAAAGTCATATGGTAAGTTAACTGCAGGAGAGAGATTTGAGCCCTGATCTTTGCTGACTCCAAGCACAGAGTCTTTGAACCACACTGTGCTGATTTTTAGGTCTTGGGGATTTTTATTTGTCAAAAGACAGGAGTTAGCCTAGGTCAGAGATGTCCCATGATGTGTCAAACATTTAAAAAATCATTGGTTAACCTTTCAGCCTTCGATGATTTCTCTGTAACATCAGGTTTCCATCTTCTCTTTAAAGACTGGAGGACCTGGTAACTTCAGGAGCTGAGTAACGGAGCTCCTCAGTTGGTGCCAGCCATCCACGGGTGGCCACGTGCCTCCATGCCAAGGCTGGTCCACTCATGTACGTTGCTTCCCTGCTCCTTGCTGTCGTCTGAACTGACAAGAAAGGGAATAAGGGACCAGATACTGGATTAGTGATGGGACTAGGCGGTGGGGGGGCCATCAGTTTCGCCCTGAGTTACAGGCATTGAGAGGCTTGAGTAGGGAGGCAGCCGGCTGTGAGCGGTAGAGACGGCGTGTCTATTGCCTCTTGCACTGCATGAAAAAACTTGCAATCTGGGGTCTGTTCTTCTCTGTTCAAGAGATAAGCCTTCATCCTTCTCAAAAATTATGTCAAAACCTTTTTAACGATCCCGTTTATATAAGAGCTTATGCTTTACCCAGAGCTCTTTCACGTGCCATCTGATGTACTTGCAGATCACCCATGAGGAAGGTGGAGGAGTCGGCACTGTCTTGTTGCTCAGTGAGGAGATGGGGGCTCTGGAGACGTGAGTGGTCCTATTACACAGTGAGTGTGGAGCAGAATCACGAACCAGCCGTCCTGATTTCCATTCTAATACCAGTCCCGTTAGCCACGTCCCATCTGGGCACGTGACACTGTAGCTATCTAAGTCATCCATGACCCTTCCAATGGGATCGCTGTTCAAGGTGCACCTCCGTATTCTCTTCCCTAGAATTCTCAGAACTGAGACTTAGCTCAGATACATATCTATCTATCTATTCCCCAAATGCTCCTGTCTCTATAGAGAACGGGAGGTGGGGGGGGGTGGGAAGGAAGATGGCTCATCTCATTTTTCTTTTTTACAAAACAATCCAAATCCCCATTTGAGAGGCTGGTTACCCTTGACCCCCTCGTTATTGGGTGAGTTTAGGCAGGTGGCACACGTTGACGTTGTCTTCCAATGGGCCCAGCTGCTGCTGCATCTTTTGGCAACTTTGAAGAAGAGCCCCGGCCCCCTGGAGGAGCGTGTGTTCTCCGCCTTCCTCTGTGCTGTTGTTTTTAGATGGAGGAACAAAAATAACCATTGAGGAATACCATGAAAGCTGCCAGAAAGGCTGTTGTGCTGTTCTCCAAGAGTCTGTTTCAAAATGTTTAATGTGTCTTAAGTGAAAAGTATTTGGAGATCGGGGCTGCCAGAGGGTTCTTCAGTAACGTCCTTCCCAGTGTCCCCGCTGAACAGATGGTAAGCCGAGTTTCCTGATGCGTGCCCGAGCGGACCCATGTGCTGGGGCTGGTTCACGGAAAAACCCGTCCCCAAGGAAACATGTAAATACACAACCACCTCCGTACTTAGGGGCCACGAGGACAAAAAAGGTGCTCTCAGTCCCCAACAGGTTTCCTTTCTCGACTTAGTTATCATTTAAATGCTTTCCACAGTCGGTACAGCTTTTTAACATGGTTTGAGATAGTTTAAATTGTAAGTGAAGGCAGCGAAGAACACATAGTTGAAATGGTATGTGCAATATTGCACACATAACTCCATAGAATCTCCCACCCCAGGGGCCGTGCCTGACAGAGGATATAAGTTAAACTAGGATGGGCGCTGTAGCGAAAGTCAGAGTTAGGGACTGCGCTGTGGCATAACAGGGATCGAAGAAACAGGTAGAAAGAATGCTATTGGAACCCGGTGCAAAATATTCCAATTAAATTTTAAAATATTGCAGTTATATTGTACACAGCTAAAAAATGAAGGTGCTAAAAAGCTTTTATGGAAAAGAAGCAGTCCAGTTTTCTATGTCTTTTCTTTTTTTCTTTAATTTTTTTAATGTTTTATTTATTTTTGAGACAGAGAGAGACAGAACATGAATGGGAGGGGCAGAGAGAGACACACACACAGAATCTGAAGCAGGGTCCAGGCTCTGAGCTAGCTGTCAGCACAGAGCCCGACGTGGGGCTCCAACCCACCAACGTGAGATCATGACCTGAGCCGAAGTCAGAGGCTTAAGTGACTGGGCCACTCAGGCGCCCCTCTATGTCTTTTCTATCCACCAGTCCTACTTCTTGAAAGTAATCAATTTCAATTTTTTTCTCACATTTACCTCTATATTTCCAAATAATGGGTTTATGCTGTTCATACTTGGCATATCCATTTTAGAAATTTTCTTAGTCATTCTTACAGTTATAAGGATTTTACCACCTCCAACACACACACATGTACACACACACACACACACACACACACACACACACATTTCTCTCCCTATTTTCTTCCCATTTGGTCTCTCTTTCATACTATCAGCCTTCCTCAAAGATCTGAATGACCAATGCATTCATATGCAGTACGATGTACAATGATGAATTATTCTAAATTTGAGAGTTAGGGGAAGGGAATATTCATTTTCCTTTAGCCTAGTGTTCTTCAAACTGAGGGTCAAGGGGTTGGGAATTTAGTGCATCTTGACCAAGAATTTAAAAAAGAAACAGAATGGAATGGACTAGAATGAGATGAGATGGAATGGAATTGCACAGAGTAAAGTAGAAAATATCAGAATGCATCTAGTGGAGGTTAACAGTCTTTCCTGAAACTTTAATTTCAGTTGTGTGTGTGTACATGTGAGTATTGTTGTGGGTCACAACTTAAAAGTTGTATCATTCTGAGGATCACAATAAAAAATTTTTAAATTCTCAAAAAAAGCATTAATAATAACCTCATTATTAAAGAATTAAAGAATTCTCTGTAAGGAGATAAGGTGACAAGTTAGCCTTTTTTGTTATGGTTCTCAAAGGGTAGTATATGAGTATCTGGCACCATTCAAGTCTCTCAAGAGGAGAACATTTCAGTTCTGACTGGACTGTAACTTTGTGCAGGTATCACACTGGAATCAGTGTGGGGAACAGCACCAGGGAGAGTTAAGTTACTCAGTACATTGTTCACTTAATCCTTCTGTTTTGGCCCAAGGCTTCACTTCTCTTTCTTCTGCCTCTGGTGGCTGAAGCTGTGTTTTATTTGGATCATCTCAAAGAACCTCCAAGAATTTTCTAGATGACTCAGCACTTGCTGTCACCCCACTATTGCCTAATTGATGTAGTATAGGGCTAGCACCAAGAATTAGCAATGAGTGAGTCTTCCTGTCTCCTGCCCCAACTCCATCTCCCTCTGCCATTGCTAAGCCTTTAGTGGTCTCTTGTGCTGTTTTCAGTGCTCCACAGGTGCCCGAGTTATTGCACAAACACGGGCAAAATACCTCTGTGTGTCTACAAGACTAAACATTATTAATAATTAAGAGCTAGAACTTTTGGGACAAATTCTAAAACAATTTTCAAGCTGGGATCAAAAATATATTCAAAGCTGAACGGATCCTGCTTTAAATGGGGGTGGGGGAGAAGATCATATGGCAAAGAGGGACCTCCCACCAGGACTGCGTGGCATTCCACACGTCCTTGTTAGCTGTGTTCCCTTTTCCTTTCCGCAGCTGTGCAGGCACAACTCAGAGGCGAAGTGGGTGGCAGCAGATAGGAGCAGATCACTTGGTGATGGAATACCTATTTTTAGGGCCCAAACTTCACCTTTCCGAGAATAGGTTCAGGAAGTGCTGGCTTTGCGATATATCTACAAGTTTCTGTCGTACATTAGGATGTGACTGTCATGAAGTGAGTGCAGTTAGAACCCACTTCCAGTCAAAGGAGCAAGGGCCCACTCTACCCTAGTCGATTCACATGTGTCATATTCCAGACAGTCCGGGCTACCACATTTTAAAACCACGTGTCATAAACCTTCGTCGGTTCTGACAAATTTTTATCAGAATTGTTATATCCATGTCTTCTTGCACCAGCAATATGTGTTCCCACTTTCCAATGCTTGTGTCAATGCTTGCCTTTTTTCTTTTAATTTTCATGTTTGCCAGTCTAATGGGTGTACATATGACATGTTGTGGTTATTATTGTTTGAAGTAGAATATGTTGTGTTTTTTCAAGCGCACTATTTTAATTCTTTTCCTGCACACTTAACTTAACATATGAAATTAGTCAGTCTGTTTACTCTTCTCTTGAACAACCTACAGACCTTGGCATGCCTTCATTCTGAGCAGCTCCTCTGTTTCTATGCAATTCCTGTGCCATATTTCAGTTGTAAAGTCGATCCTCATTATTCAAGATAGCTTGTTTGTGATTTGCCTACTTGTTAAAATTTATTCGTAACCCCAAAATCAATACTCACAGCACTTTCATGGTAATTCATGGACTTGCACAGGACGGCAAAAAAAACTCAGTTGTTTGATGTACCTGTTCGCAGTCAAGTTCAAACAAGGTGATACTCTGCCTTTTTTGTTTCAACTCTCATATTGTCAACAACTTTTGTGTTTTTGTTGGTAATCTTGCTGTTAAAATGCCCCCCAGGCATAGTGCTGACGTTCTGGCTAGCATTCCCAAGTCTTAAAAAGCAGTGATATGGGGCACCTGGGTGGCTCAGTCGGTTAAGCATCCGACTTCAGCTCAGATCATGATCTCACAGTTCGTGGGTTTGAGCCCCACATCAGGCTCTGTGCTGACAGCTTGGAGTCTGGAGCCTGTTCCGGATTCTCTGTTTCCCTCTCTCTCTGCCCCTCCCCTGCTCATGCTCTGTCCCTCTTGCTCTCAAAATTAAATAAAACATAAAAATAAAAAAATTAAAAAGCAGTGATGTGCCTTATGGAGAGAGTATGTATTAGATTAGCTTCATTCAGGCCTGAGTTATAGTACTGTTGGCCATACGTCAATGCTAATAAATCAACAATGCAGTATATCCAGAAAAAGGAAGAGGAATTCCTCATCTGGATGTGAGGCTACTCTGAAAAGTGCTAAAGTAACATTTGTAATGTATGATGATGCTATTGAAAAGATGAAGAGACAGCTAGATTTCTGGATTTATGAGATGAGGGTACATTAAAAAAAAAAGCATAGTGGGAGCATTGTTATGAAATTGAAAGCCAAAGAAATTTATGGTCACATTACCTAGGGTCAGGATAATGTTAAACCCTTCTCACTAGTGCTGGTTGGCTCACATATTTCAAAAAGCAACAAGGTGTGGAAATGTTAAGCTGGCAGAAGGGGCAGGTGCCGTAGATCCGGAAGCTACAGAAGAATTTTTTAAATACCTGCTAAGTGTTGTCCAGGAAAAGGGTTATGTGAGGGTCTTATCTTTAATTTGTCTATAATTATCTTTTATTTTTCCTCATTCTTAAAAGATAGTTTTGCTGGGTATAAAATTTTATTTTATTTTATTTTTACTGAGATATAATTGACATACAACATTGTATGAGTCTAAGGTGTACAATGTATTGTTTTGATACATTTATATATTATGATTTTCATAATAGCTAACACCTCTGTCATGTCACATAATTGACATTTGTTTTGATCATTTTAGATTGTCAGTTATTTTCTCTCAATATTTTGGTTCCACCATCTTTAAGGGGTCTAATTAGGCTATTGAGAAGTCAGTTTTTCTAGTTCCTGATTATCTGAAGGCGATCTGACATTTTCTTCTGGCTGATGTATGATCTTTTCTTTGTCTAGTAATAAGCTGGATGTATTTATGCTTCCTACTTGAGATTCATTGTGTTCCCTTAATCTGAGGGTTGGTGTATTTCATCACTTTTGGAAATTCTCTGCCATTATCTTTTCAAGTATTTCCTCTTCCCCTTTGCCTCTATAAACTCCTTAAGGAATTTTGACTATTATTATTTTTTTTTTATTTAAGTTAGTTAGCATCTAGTGTAGTATTGGTTTCAGGAGTAGAATTTAGTCATTCATCACTTACATATAACACCCAGTGCTCAGCCCAACAAGTGCCCTCCTTAATGCCCATCCCCCATTTAGCCCACCCCCTGTACAACCCTCAGTTTGTTCTCTGTACTTATGAGTCTCTTATGGTTTGCCTCCCTCTTTGTTTTTTTAATGTTTATTTATTTTTGAGAGAGAGAGAGCAGGGGAGGGGCAGAGGATCTGACAGCTCAGAGCCCTATGCAGGGCTCAAACTCACAAACTGCGAGATTGTGACCTGAGCCAAAGTCAGATGTTTAACTGACTGAGCCACCCAGGGGCAACATGCTTCCTTCTCTGTTTTTATTTCATTTTATTTTTCCTTCCCTTTCCCTGTGTTCATCTCTTTGTTTCATAAAATCCATGCATTAGTGAAATTATATATTTGTCTTTCTCTGAATAACTTGCTTCACTTAGTTCCATCTATGTTGTTGCAAATGGCAAGATTTAATTTCTTTTTAATTGCCGAGTAGTATTCCTGTGTGTGTGTGTGTGTGTGTGTGTGTGTGCCCCACACCTTCTTTGTCCATTCATCACTTGATGGACATTTGGGCTCTTTCCATAATTTGGCTATTTGTGATAGTGTTGCTATGAACCTTGGGTGCATGTGCCCCTTAGAATCAACATTTTTGTACCTTTTGGGTAAATACCTCCTAGTGCAATTGCTGGGTCATAGGGTAGTTCTATTTGTAATTTTTTGAGGAACCTCCATACTGTTTTCCAGAGTGGCTGCACCAGTTTGCATTCCCACCAGCAGTGCAAAAGTGTTCCCCTTTCTCCACATGCTCACCAACATCTGTTGTTGCCTGAGTTGTTAATTTTAGCCATTCTGACAGGTGTGAGGTAGTATCTCATTGTGGTTTTGATTTGTATTTCCCTGGTGATGAGTGATGTTGAACATCTCTTCATGTGTCTGTTGGCCATCTGGATGTCCTCTTTGAAAAACTATCTGTTCATGTCTTTTGTCCATTTCTTCACTGGATTATTTGTTTCTTGGGTGTTGAGTTCAATAAGTTCCTTATAGATTTTGGATACTACCCCTTTATC